>CM057005.1:3455679-3677866 GCA_029891345.1 Dryococelus australis | reverse complement strand
AGCTATAGTAGTAGTCTAAGTAAGGAAATTTTCCGTTCTCCAATGCCTCTCATTGGATTCATAGTGTGTTTTCTAATTAACAGAATCCTAACTACTCTATTATGTGAACATAAAATGCGTACCAGCTATAGTAGTCTAAGTAAGGAAATTGTCCGTCTCCAATGCCTCTCATTGGATTCATAGTGTGTTTTCTTAATTAACAGAATCTAACTACTCTATTATGTGAACATAACAAAAATAAACAGTCAGATGCGTACAGCATAGTAGTAGTCTAAGTAAGGAAATTGTCCGTTCTCCAATGCCTCTATTGGATTCATAGGTGTTTTCTTAATTAAAGAATCCTAACTACTCTATTATGTGTAACAAAAACATCGCGTACCAGCTATAGTAGTAGTCTAAGTAAGGAAATTGTCCGTTCTCCAATGCCTCCATTGGATTCATTGTGTGTTTTCTTAATTAACAGAAATCTCTATATTCAACAACATGCGTACACTATAGTAGTGAATATAGAAAATGTCTATCAATGCCTTCATTGATTCAGGTGTTCTTATTACAGAATCTACTACCTATTATGGACAAATGCGTACAGCAGTAGTAGTCTAAGTAAGGAAATTGTCCGTTCCCAATGCCTCTCATTGAATTCATATTGTGTTTTCTTAATTAACAGAATCCTAACTACTCTATTATGTGAACATAACATGCGTCACTCAGCTATAGTAGTAGCTAAGTAAGGAAATTGTCCGTTCTCCAATGCCTCTCATTGGATTCATAGTGTGTTTTCTTAATTAACAGAATCCTAACTATTCTATTATGTGAACATAACAAAAATAAAACAGCTCAGAATGCGTACTAGCTATAGTAGTAGTTTAGTAAGGAAATTGTCCGTTCTCCAATGCCTCTATTGATTCATAGTGTTTTCTTAATTAACGGAATCCTAACTACTCTATTATGTGAACATAACACGCGTACCAGCTATAGTAGTAAGTCTAATAAGGAAATTATCCGTTATCCAATGCCATCTCATTGGATTCATGTGTGTTTTCTTTAATTAACAGAATCCTACCAAATCATTTATGTGAATATAACATGCGTACCAGCTATAGTAGAGTCTAAGTAAAGAAATTGTCCGTTCTCCAATGCCTCTCATTGGATTCATAGTGTGTTTTCTTAATTAAAAGAATCCTAACAACTCTATTATGTGAACATAACATGCGTACCAGCTATAGTAGAAGTCTAAGTAAGGAAATTGTCCGTTCTCCAATGCCTCTCATTGGATTCATACTGTGTTTTCTTAATTAACAGAATCTTAACTACTCTATTATGTGAATATAACAAAAATAAAACAGCTCAGTATGCGTACTAGCTATAGTAGTATTCTAAGTAAGGAAATTGTCCGTTCTCCAATGCCTCTTATTGGATTCATAGTGTGTTTTCTTAAATAACGGAATCCTAACTACACAATCATGTGAACATAACATACGTACCAGCTATAGTAGAAGTCTAAGTAAGGAAATTGTTCGTTCTCCAATGCCTCTCATTGGATTCATAGTGTGTTTTCTTAATTAACAGAATCCTAACTACTCTATTATGTGAACATAACATGCGTACCAGATATAGTAGTAGCCTAAGTAAGGAAATTGTCCGTTCTCCAATGCCTCTCATTGGATTCATAGTGTGTTTTCATAATTAACGGAATCCTAATACTCTATTATGTGAACAATAACATGCGTACCAGCTATAGTAGTAGTCTAAGTAAGGAAATTGTCTTTTCTCCAATGCCTCTCATTGGATTCATACTGTGTTTGATAATTAACAGAATACTAACTATTCAATTATGTGAACATAACAAAAATAAAACAGTTCAGAATGCGTACCAGCTATAGTAGTAGTCTAAGTAAGGAAATTGTCCGTTCTCCAATGCCTCTCATTGGATTCATAGTGTGTTTTCTTAATTAAACAGATCATAATACTCATTATTGAAAATAACATGCATACCAGCTATAGTAGAAGTCTAAGTAAGAAATTGTCCGTTCTCCAATGCTCTCATTGGATTCATAGTGTGTTTCTTAATTAACAGATATAATTACTCTATTATGTGAACATAAACATTGATACCAGCTATAGTATAGTCTAAGTAAAGAATATGTCCGTTCTCCAATGCTCTCATTGGATTCATAGTGTGATTTCTTAATTAACAGAATCCTATTACTCTATTATGTGAAATAAACAAATTAAAACATTCAGAATCCGCACCAGCTATAGTAGTAGTCTAAGTAAGAAATTTCCGTTCTCCAATGCCATCTCATTGAATTCATAGTGTGTTTTCTTAATTAACAGAATTTAATTACTCTATTATGTGAACATAAAAAAAATAAAGCAGGTCAGAATTCGTACCAGTTATAGTAGTCTAAGTAAGGAAATTGTCCGTTCTCCAATGCTCTCAATTTTATTCATATTGTGTTTTCTTAATTAAAAGATTCCTAACTACTCTATTATGTGAACATACAAAATAAATGCAGCACAGATCCCTACCAGCTTAGTAGTATCTAAGTAGGGAAATTGCCCGTGCTCCAATGCCTCTCAATGGATTCATATTGTGTTTTCTTAATTAACAGAATCCTAACTACTCTATTATGTGCAACAAAACATGACGTACCAGCTATAGTAGTAGTCTAAGTAGGAAATTGTCCGTTCTCCAATGCCTCTCATTGGATTCATGTGTGTTTTCTTAATTAACAGAATCCTAACAACTCTATTATGTGAACATAACATGCAGTTACCAGCTATAGTAGTAGTCTAAGTAAGGAAACTTTCTTCGCATCCAAATGCCTCTAATTGGATTCATTTGTGTTTTCTATTAATCAGAATCCTGACTAAATCTATTATGTGAACATAACATGCGTACCAGCTATAGTAGTAGTTAAGTAAGGAAATTGTCCGTTCTCCAATGCCTCTCATTGGATTCATATTGTGTTTTCTTAATTAACAGAATCCTAACTACTCTATTATGTGAAACAAAAACAGTAGACGTACAGCTATAGTAGATTCTAAGTAAGGAAATTGTCCGTTCTCCAATGCCTCTCATTGGATTCATAGTGGGTTTTCTTAATTAACGAATCCTAACTACTCTATTATGTGAACTAACAAAATAAAACAGTCAGTATGCGTACTCAGCTATAGTAGTATTCTAAGTAAGGAAATTGTCCGTTCTCCAATACCTCTTTTGGATTCATAGTGTGTTTTCCTTAATTAACGGAATCCTAACTACACATTATGTGAACATAACATACGTACCAGCTTAGTAGTAGTATAAGTAAGGAAATTGTCCTTTCTCAATGACCACTCTTTGGATTCATAATGTGTTTTCTTAATTAACAGAATCCTAACACTCTATTATGTGATAACAAAAACATGCGTACCAGCTATAGTAGTAGTCTAAGTAAGGAAATTGTCCGTTCTCCAATGCCTCTCATTGGATTCTATGTGTTTTATAATTAACAGAATACTAACTACTCAATTATGTGAACATAACAAAAATAAAACAGCTCAGAATCAGTACCAGCTTGTAGTAGTAGTCTAAGTAAGGAAATTTTCCGTTCTCCAATGCCTCTCATTGGATTCATAGAGTGTTTTTATAATTAACAGAATCCTTACTACTCCATTATGTGAACATAACAAAAATAAAACAGCTCAAATTCGTACCAGCTTTAGTAGTAATCTAAGTAAGGAAATTGTCCGTTCTCCAATGCCTCTCAATGGATTCATAGAGTGTTTTCTTAATTAACAGAATCCTAACTACTCCATTATGTGAACATAACATGCTACCAGCTATAGTAGTAGTCTAAATAAAAATTGTCCGTTCTCCAATGCCACTCATTGGATTCATAGTGTGTTTTCTTAATTAAGAGAATACTACCAACTCTATTATGTGAACATAACATTCGTACCAGCTATAGTAGGAGTCTAAGAAAAGGAATTTTGTCCGTTCTTCAATGCCTCTCATTGGATTCATAGTGTGTTTTCTTAATTAACAGTATCCTAACTACTCTATTATGTGAACATAACATGCGTACCAGCTATAGTAGTAGCCTAAGTAAGGAAATTGTACGTTCTCCAATGCCTGTCATTGGATTCATAGTGTGTTTTCTAAATTAACAGAATCCTAACTATTCATTTATTTGAACATAACAAAAATATAACAGATCAGAATGTTTACTAGCTATAGTAGTAGTCTAAGTAAGGAAATTGTCCGTTCTCCAATGCCTCTTATTGGATTCATAGTGTGTTTTCTTTATTATCGGAATCCTAACTACTCTATTATGTGAACATAACATGCGTACCAGCTATAGTAGAAGTCTAAGTAAGGAAATTGTCCGTTCTCCAATATCTCTCATTTAATTCATAGTGTGTTTTCTTAATTAACAGAATCCTAACAACTCTATTATGTGAACATAACATGCGTACCAGCTTTTGTAGTAGTCTAAGTAAGGAAATTGTCGGTTCTCCAATGCCTCTCATTGGATTCATATTGTGTTTTGTAATTAACAGAATTATAACAACTCTATTATGTGAACATAACATGGTAACCAGCTATAGTAGCAGTCTAAGAAAAGGATTTGTCCGTTCTCCAATGCCTCTCATTGGATTCATAGTGTGTTTTCTAAATTAACGGAATCCTAACTTCTCTATTATGTGAACATAACATGCGTACCAGCTATAGTTGTAGTCTAAGTAAGGAAATTGTCCGTTCTCCAATGCCTCTCTTTGGTTTCATAGTGTGTTTTCTTCACTACCAGAACAGCTATGGCAGAGGGATACATAGTGACCGCACTTCTTTTCCTGAATTGTCAAAAATGTACTGAAATTGTATGAAACATATGACAAGTGTTCAGGAAATATATATCCTCTTATCAATACTGTTTTCGAGATGAAATTTCGTTATATAGAAACCATGTTTGTACGGCAGTGCATTAAGCTGAATGTGCATGTCTTCCATATATAAAAATAAGGTTCCCTGGCTTCCAAGCAATATAGGCTGTTCACGATAAAATTAGCACTTTTGAAAGCCCTGCTTAAGATCTACTTGTATTCACTTTGAGTATTCTTCTGCCTTATGTTTGCAATGTATGTGATATGTTGGTCAGTTATTAGCTGGCGAGGTTTTTCTCATTTCCCTGCATTTTCATTCTTATGCTGCTCCATTCTCACCTCACTTCACCCTAATTGGCTCTCAGAACCTTGTTAAATTGCACATAACTTTTTGCACCAGGTTTTGCAGAAAGGGGAGATATTTAATGTGAACAGCACTTAAAATTTTATTGTAACAATTAACACTTTGGAGCCTGTGGAAAGGGTTTCAGTAGTTCCTTAGCACCGGCAGTAAGTCAATAGCATTAATCAGCAAAAATACTCCCCTTCTCAAGTACCAATCATGAGTATTACACAACACGTCATACAGACTGAGTCTGAATAGATTCTGGATGCTTCTATATTGCGAAAATATATATATATATAATTGTGGCTTAGAATTAGAACACAGTTTTAAAACAGAATATATTTTTCATAGAGGAGTAATGCACGAGTTTCATTGTCTAAGCCATTCGCACAAAATTATGAAATGTAATTTCTTTTAAAGCTGTTGTGTGGGCATAAAATATAAATTTAATTTTTATTATGCAGGAAATTTTCGGATGTATAGTATTGCACACTTTTTTTATTATTAAAAATGTAAATCTTACTTGAGTGCCAAATTGCATGTACAAAAACCCTACGAAAGTTCTAATTTCATCCAAACAAAGCTTATGAAATTACACAAAGATGATTTCATAGCTAGTTCGGGAGGAGGGGCAGCCCGCATCATGACGCAATTCCTTAATATAAACCATGATGACACCTCATGCTCTCCCGAAAACTATGCCTCTCCCATGCCCTAATAGCGCAATATAAGCCAGTTGGGTCGGTGAAACCATGTACCACCTATCAGTGCTCCCATGCACGGCTGCCTGGGCCTGGTAATGGCATAACTGCTATGATCTCATAGCTGGACACTTTTCAACTGCCACAATCTCATGGCGATACTAAGGACTATTTATTCAAACTAAGGCTTGATGTTGACTGAGATGGATTTTTTAATGCCTCGTGCTTGTATGTAATAATTTCTTTAAATTAAAAATATGTTCTTTGGGGGAAAAAAGTTTATTAGTTTGATAATAATTGAGAATGACTTTCAGGTGAAACCTAACTGATAACTTATTAAATAATCACTGGAATAAAATTCTTAATAATTGTATGGCATATTAAACTTATAATGCAAGCTATTACACTCATATTGGACAAATAATTGCGATCCTATAGTGAGATAAATGGTCCACAGTTCGAATACAGGCCTTAGTTTGGGATCATTTTTAACGAACTTTTGTATGTTATTTTCTGTCTGTTTACATACTTAAACGTACCTTATACAAAGGTTTACATACTTATACGTACCTTATACAAAGGTTTACATACTTAAACGTACCTTATACAAAGGTTTACATACTTAAACGTACCTTATACAAAGGTTTACATACTTAAACGTACCTTATACAAAGGTTTACATACTTAAACGTACCTTATACAAAGGTTTACATACTTAAACGTACCTTATACAAAGGTTTACATACTTAAACGTACCTTATACAAAGGTTTACATACTTAAACGTACCTTATACAAAGGTTTGCATACTTAAACGTACCTTATACAAAGGTTTACATACTTAAACCAACCTTACACAAAGGTTTATGCAAATATCCAATGGTTAGGCTTGTTGTGGGACTGTGTGTTCGAGTTCTGAAATTATAAAATTGTTAACTTTCATTCGAACTTAAATTAATACTGTGAATTCTTGCAGTATTTATGTGTGCCTGATATAAAGAATTATGCAATATCTATCGGTTAGCCATGTTGAGGGACTGTGGGTTCGAGACCGGAAAAATATCTGAAAAATATAAATTGTTGTGTATCAGACTTAGAGAAATGACAGTAATTTTCGCAGTAAACATGTGTGCCTGATATAAAGGTTTATGCAGTCATCAAAGGCGAGGGACAGTATATCTCCCAGAGTTCAAGTCCAGAAATATATAAATAATATTTATTTACAATCGGAAGTAGAAAAAATCCAGAGATTATTTTTAGGCACTTATAATAAAGGTGAAACGGCGGCGTTAACTAACGTATACAAGGATCAGGGAATTATAAGTGATTCGCTATCGATAATTGACGTGAGATTTCGAAGCTTATTAGCGATGTTCATGTGCGAACTAATGGCTGAATGCATATACTCGATACAAATGCCTAAGCAATATACATTGGTTAGGAGTAGCATAGAACCTCCAGTTTGAAGCCCGAAACCATAGAAATATTAATTTTTCCTATCAGACTACGAACATGATATGTAATTTTACCCAATGTTTCGAAGAAAGCTTTAGAAACATATAACAAACGGGGAATCAAAGATTTAGGCACCAGATATAGGATTCATGGTAAGATAAGAGGTTCACAATTTGATTAGCTACCCGAATTTAGGAAAAAAATTGTAACGATGTTCATACATTAATTTCTCACTCTTTATTATTCATGCACACCTGATAGGAGTTAAGACATCCTTAAAGGTATGGTATGGCATATGGACCTGTGATCAAGACCCGAAACTATTAAAACAATATTAATTTTCTCTATCGAACTTAGATAATATTGGACGACATTTTCCCAAGTGATGGGAGAATTTTTATATAGAACATGCTAATATATTAGTATCAGGGGAAGCTAAGAACAATATGAAAGCTTGCTCTCGCTATACTGCGAATACGAATACCTGCCTTTGACCTCAACGATGATGGTGCCGCAACCTGAATCATCGGTAACGGCGACATGAGAGAAAGCCCTGTACGAAGAGTTATTTTATTAAAACCTTGTAATATTATTATTTGTAAACCAGCAAACCAAAGTTTATTTTTTATTTTTGTTATTTCACTACATACTGATATGAATTCTGAGATAAGAGGTTATAATCTGAATATGTTAATTTCAACTTACTTGCTTATTTACATGACTGTTTAATTTTTTTTTTACTTTAAGTTATCATTATTTCTTTTATTTGTTATTTCGAGAGATAATTCATGTTTTAATTTTATATCCGTTTCGTTTTACCGGAAGTATTCTCTTCGCCAATAAGATCAAGTTTTTAGGAAGATGCTGGAAGTTTTTGCTTCCGGGGTGGGGCTTTGAAGGGTCCAGTGGCGATAATGCGATGTCGAAAAGTATACGAATTACAACCCAAATAATGCATGAGGCGTTCAATCCCGAAGGAAAAAGAGCAGTTCCAATCCGAAGGAAGGATGAACAAACAAAAATATTAATTTTTTAACAAGGAAAACTATATGTAACTAAAATGTAAAATAAATAAGTACTTAAATAAAAAATCTTTTATTAATTAAAAATTCTGTCATAAAATTTTCTTAAAATGGCATCAGATGCAAAAGTCCTTCGTTCACGATGCTTACGTCACATACAAACACATACACAATTTATGTGAATAGTAAAATATTATAATTTACTTGTGTTGGTCTGTTTTTAGTATTTGATGATTAGAGTGTATAAAAAACTTCCTTCCTGCTGACCCAATGTTCAATTCCGTTGCAAGCTTGTACTTGCACATGAAGCCTGCTGTCTCATGTTCTTTATTTACCAGACGTCGTGGAGGTACAGGCCTGCTATGTACTAACTAACGCTATCTGACACCGTCCAACTGCGGAAACGGCCAGGAAGCATGTACAGACTCCAGTTACCGTGCAGGTACAGACCTGCTATGTACTAACTAACGCTATCTGACACCGTCCAGCTGCGGAAAAGGCCAGGAAGCATGTACAGACTCCAGTTACCGTGCAGGTACAGACCTGCTATGTACTAACTAACGCTATCTGACACCGTCCAACTGCGGAAACGGCCAGGAAGCATGTACAGACTCCAGTTACCGTGCAGGTACAGACCTGCTATGTACTAACTAACGCTATCTGACACCGTCCAACTGCGGAAACGGCGAGGAAGCATATACAGTCTCTAGTTACCGTGCAGGTACAGACCTGCTATGTACTAACTAACGCTATCTGACACCGTCCAGCTGCCGAAACGGCCAGGAAGCATGTACAGTCTCCAGTTACCGTGCAGGTACAGACCTGCTATGTACTAACTAACGCTATCTGACATCTTCCAGCTGCGGAAACGGCCAGGAAGCATGTACAGACTCCAGTTACCGTGCAGGTACAGACCTGCTATGTACTAACTAACGCTATCTGACACCGTCCAACTGCGGAAACGGCGAGGAAGCATGTACAGTCTCCAGTTACCGTGCAGGTACAGACTTTCTATGTACTAACTAACGCTATCTGACACCGTCCAGCTGCGGAAACGGCCAGGAAGCATGTACAGTCTCCAGTTACCGTGCAGGTACAGACCTGCTATGTACTAACTTACGCTATCTGACACCGTCCAGCTGCGGAAACGGCGAGGAAGCATGTACAGACTCCAGTTACCGTGCAGGTACAGACCTGCTATGTACTAACTAACGCTATCTGACACCGTCCAACTGCGGAAACGGCGAGGAAGCATGTACAGTCTCCAGTTACCGTGCAGGTACAGACCTGCTATGTACTAACTAACGCTATCTGACACCGTCCAGCTGCGTAAACGGCGAGGAAGCATGTACAGTCTCCAGTTACCGTGGAGGTACAGACCTGCTATGTACTAACTAACGCTATCTGACATCGTCCAGCTGCGGAAACGGCCAGGAAGCATGTACAGACTCCAGTTACCGTGCAGGTACAGACCTGCTATGTACTAACTAACGCTATCTGACACCGTCCAGCTGCGGAAACGGCGAGGAAGCATTTACAGTCTCCAGTTACCGTGGAGGTACAGACCTGCTATGTACTAACTAACGCTATCTGACATCGTCCAGCTGCGGAAACGGCCAGGAAGCATGTACAGACTCCAGTTACCGTGGAGGTACAGACCTGCTCTTGACATTTACAAGGGCAACTGGCCCCCAGATTACATGAAAGGGGCATGGTGAGTTTAAATATAGCAATGGTTTTTTTCAAGATGTCTGAACTGTGGGCTGTGGTCTACCTGACTTCTAGTAAGAGGTATGAGTAAATTTAGTCTGGGGCCGGTTAGTAGAGCAGATATACTGCAAAAATTTGGTGATCTATCTATTGAAGAGGGTAATATATATATATGTGAATAAAAATTGTATATAAATTTATAGTAATATGTGTATCTGTTTCTCTGAAACACATATTAATTCAGTTTAAATCAACATTTATGGAAGTGCATGTCGTAGGCGGGCTATAGTACTCGTTCTAAAGTGGTCTACGATAGCTGCTAGCTAACAATAGTTGCCAGTGAATAAATTATTTTTAATGTGAAAATATATTTCGTCCTCGTGTTATCTTCGCTCAGCTTGAGCTCATGGTCACACATATAGCTGACTACTGTCAGACCTGCCACTCACAAAACTGATTATTTGACCCTTGGCCCTTGACTCAAAAATGACCCAAAAATTGCTCTAAACAACTTATATTCTATAAAGGCAGTGGTGGTTGTGGTGGTGGTGGTGGTGGTTTAGTTAGGTTGGGTGAAGTTAAGTTAGGTTAACATGTGTTTCAAATGTCCTGGTATGGGGTATAATGGGTGTGACTATGTTAAAAATATTCGGTGTTCTTCACAATATGAAAATAAATTCTAAGTTCTTATGTACATGACTTAATGTACTGGTGGTTAGGTTAAGTGGATGTTGAAAAAAATATAATATATTCAAAGTCCTGACATGGGGTGGAAGAGCATACAAGTATTACTTGGTTGTACAGTTAGTTTGCTTGTATGGTTGATTGGTATGACCTGATCACATGTTCGGTTATTTTGGCAGTATGGAAAAAAGTATAGCTTAGATGGTGTAAGGAGAATGGTTTAACTGTGTGATTCGTTTTTTGTATGAGCGGAATTGTTTGATGGGATGATTCGTTAGTTAAATGGGAGGGGAAGAATGCTTAGATGGTATTGTTGGTTAGTATTATCGGATGGTTTGATAGGTATTGAGACAATATAGGTGTCGTATCATATCATACTCGCTGTAATAAAAAACAAACTATTTCAGGGTTAAACTGACACCCTATTTAATGCCACCTTGCCTTGTTGGGGCGAGCAAATTACTTGTTACAAAACTTGCAGCTGGTGGTCGCTGATTTCCTTATAATGTCACTCCAGCTGCCAAGATGTTTCGCCAGTACATATTGTTGAGCAATTATTTTTCCACACTTCTCACAGATCCTCTGCTCTACTTGATGCGGGTTGAGGCTACAGCTCCTCTCGTGCCTCAACATGAAATTTCGGAAGACAAAAGCCTTACTGCAAAACTTGCACACAATAAATTTAATTTCAGTGAGGTAAAAACTAATGAATATATGAAAAAAACCTAATGTTCTAACATAACTTACTAAACACTACCTACTGCTTGATGTACTAATCTAACTCTTGAAGTTCTAAGACAAACTCACTTATCCCAACCTACTTTTTGAAGTATTCACATAACACACTAAACCCTAACTCTTGAAGCTATAACTAACCAAAAATCTTGATATGACTAACTACACTAATGAAGCACAAAATTAAACTTGAAGAATAAATAGTATACTCGATATCACTCCTAAAATTCTCGATGTCAGTAGGCGAACGAGAGAACAAACGATTATTCGGACTGCAGACGAACAACAACTGAGCTCGAGACCTTTTGCTATCGCCTATATACCCTCGCCTTCCCCACCACTTAGACTCATCTGGCCATCCCCCCACTCCTGGGTTTTCCCCACCAAGTCATCCTCACAGGCGCCTCAATGTCGCGAATTCCGAGATCAATTTCAACATGTTGAGCAATCAACTGATTTCTCGAACCTCAGGCAGCACAATGCTTATCTGATGTCTCATAGGTTTTACTCAAACCACTTCTACATGAAGAGTCTACGCCTGACAAATAACTCATGTGATATATTTTCAAGAATTCAGCATGAGTCATTCTTCCTGATGTCTCAGTGTCGAAAATTTTGTTTGTACAGACCCAAATACTTATCTGATGACGCATGGGTTCTACATGATGAGTCATCTCCTGACAAACAACGGCTGGTCGCCATCTCCTCGTGCCGCAATGTCAGTAATACTAGATCAGTTTTGAACAAGTACAGTTCTTCAACAAAATATGTACGCCTGTCTTAAATATATGTCACATATATAATATTTTCAATACACCTTTTCTCCTAGTTAATTTTTTTTTTATATTTAATCTCGCATGTTAATTTTTAGGAGTTTCATTTGCTCACTGCATTTTTTTTTTTTCAATTTTAATCTTACTAACTATTTCAAACACGTGAAAGAGTTTTTTTTTTTTTTAATGACAGATTTTGTATTCTTATCACATAAATTTATTCACACATTATACATATTAAAAAAAAAAAAGATTTTAGTGCATTTGTTAATACTTTTCTCAATATATTTTTAATACATGTTGCAAGTATTTCAGTGTATATTGTAGTAGAATCATCTTCTTCAGTGAGGATGGCAATGGATAGTCTACAGGCAGCTGGAGCTGCCTCCACTAGGACTGTTACCATCAAAGGAAGTATTGCCTTCACAGGAACTGTTGCTAGAATCTGCTGCTGCTCAGCTGGTTGGAACATCTCCGACAAATCATGTTAGGCCTGGGCCAGGTAACTTGAGACCACCTCAGTGGATTGTGGCTACTGGCAGGCAGCAATGTTGCAGTTTGCAGAATTAAGCTTGTCTCGCACGAGTGTGAAGGCCTCGACCTCCTCGAGAGATAACTTTAAATAGTGTGCCGGAAATCCCGTCATTGCACGTCTGTGAATAATATACACCTTGCCAATAAGTAAAAACACTCTTAAAATTAATTAGTGTGTCTGAACACGTCACCATTTCCCTCGGAAAAAAAAGTATATACTGTGTTTGCCTGGTAACCTTTTAAATTGTGCAGCTTACGACCCGGTACCCACGAACTATCACACACATTGTTTTTAGGTTTAATAACTTTTCGACGTACATTAAAACACTAATAAAATAGAACTGTTATGTTCGTGCTATCTTCACGTCACTACCAAACACTTTTCAAATATCTGAGGTACCGGATAATAACTGAATATGTCGTTGCCAAATTTTCACGTGCATCAACACAGAGGCCTGACAAAGGAGTGTGCACTGAACAAATGTTTCAGTGATTTGTCGTGGGAGTGCAGCACAGTCGGTGACCGCCTTGGTAAACAGATTGAGACGATGCATGCGCCGAGACAAAAATGTGACGTTTCGTAACGTTGTTTATGGTATCTTGG
The DNA here is from genome assembly GCA_029891345.1 of Dryococelus australis. NCBI lineage: Eukaryota > Metazoa > Arthropoda > Insecta > Phasmatodea > Phasmatidae > Dryococelus > Dryococelus australis. The sequence goes on along the minus strand of CM057005.1, from coordinate 3,664,435 downwards.
TCAAGAGGACGGAAGTTGAGGGCATTATTGTAACGTGATTGGATGTTTTGAATTTCATTGTGTTATACCCCCTTAGGGAAATTGGTGTCCGCTGCATCGGTCGCCATAAATGGTAATATTTTATGCCATTGGCTGCGCATAGTTTGTACCCCCTCCACTGCACTAGGAGTAATTGAAAACCTCTCAATTTCTTGGAAAAAACGGCTTTTGAGGGAGAAAATTTAATTGATTGGTAGCACAAGAGGGCGGTACGGTGTATTTAATATCCACTCGCGCTGCTCTCTGGGTCATTTCAACGACCTCGAAGGGGTAAGCTTCTACCATGAGATAAGTAGTCTCTATTTGAAATCACCAATGTAGACTCCTAAAGCGAACAGTTCACTTACATCACTTTGACAGTAAACAGGGGCTGTGCTGGCCGTAAAAAATAATTTAAAGTTTTTAAAATTTGCGAAATGTTGGCCTTTTAGCCCAAAATCCAATACTGTTACTTTTTGTAACCAAGTTTTAGTGGCTATGACGTCACCAAAGGTAACGTATTGCTAACCACTCTAAACCACTGGTAAACATTTGTAAACTATTGCAAACCTAGGGAAACAGTTGTAATTTTGTGTAAAAGCTTGTCAATTATTGTTGATTACGTTCTCAGCCACTGGTATTAAACATCAGCTATGTGTAAACTATTGCAAACCTAGGGAAACAGTTGTAATTTTGTGTAAAAGCTTGTCAATTATTGTTGATTACGTTCTCAGCCACTGGTATTAAACATCAGCTATGCGAAACTCCTTGTTTTCATGATCTTTAAGTAGAAACTTTACGAAGTTTAAGGCTTATCCAAAAATCTAGTTTACTCGTGCAATTAAGGCTGGCTTTGCTTAGCAGTTGCTTCTAGCCACTTGGAATTACAAGTAAATTAAAACTTAAATAATGTTTGATGACCAGTAAAGTGTTACCCAAAATGGGGTTTTTAATTCCTAGTGTATGATGTAATAATTCCAATGGCAAATGTAGGTGCGACAGAAATTTATCAGCTATTTGTAATTAGGGTTAATGGAAGTCACCTGCTGAATATATTTTTGTGATGGCATTTTGCAGTTTGTATTTACCTTTTAATATGGCCAGTAAGGAGACTAAAATATAACCTGTATATGTATTAGCTGAATGCCAGCGAAAGTATTGGTGTCTGGATTTGGTTGCATTTGATTCTATATTATGGCAACTGGAGTTTTATGTAGACGTATTTTAAATATAAAATTGTCGTGAATGGGAAAGGAAAAGAACGTTCCCTGTAAATCTGAAAAGTAAGGAACGTAACCAAAGAAGTTTATTTTGTAAAATATTTTGTTCAAGAAATGTAAATGAAAGAAAAAAATTGAAAAAAATATTCAATATTAAAATAAACATGACCACACATCTTTGTTTCTATTACAGATCGTTGCAAACATTTAACTACCCTTACACTGTACAAAAATTGGTTTTTGCATGGCTTTTGCCATTCTTAGTGTTCTGTTTGGTTTTTGGTGGGGTTTATGCAAAACCTGCCTTGCAACACCCTTGATTTAGGACACAGCAAGGTCAGAATAGTTTTAATGTGCTTAAGAATTTTTCATTAGTATCCTCGATATTAATTGCTCGTTTTTAGATTCATCAAATACCTTTTCCACTTCATGAAAAATTTTATTCTTCATTTCTTGTAGTGTGCGTGGAAAATGCAACATATATGGTGGACACAGTCTCTCACAATTTTAGGTTTCATAAGGTCTGGCATAGCTGTTGAGTCCCGTAAATAATAAATGTGAACATAATTTGCACATTGCTGTATGTTACCATGGGATCGTCCACACAATACTCGAAACTTGGGAACCCTTGGTGGGCAGACCAATAATTCTCTCTAGGATCAAACATCTTGTCGACTAACTGGGATGATGGCTGATAGCAGACACACACAGCAGTTTTGGATGAGTACTAGATGAAAACTGATGCTCAAAGTACGAATGCAGCATACACATCACAGGTTAGTGGAGTACACATAGTCTCCCAAGTTGTTCCATGGTTCAAAATGGCGGTGTGAAATTCTCCATCACTGTGCTCGGACTACCAAGAAATATTTTAACTGTCTGGTCTTCTGAGTTGATATACAATTTTGATATTACCCTAATTTAAGTGAGATGCTCTTCTTTTGTTTCATTAATCAGCTCACTGGTAGTACAGGGCAGCTTTGATTCTGGTCGAACATGGTGCACTGGACAGGTAATAACGCATCATGGTACTGGAACCAAGCTGAAACAACCATCTTCTTCATTCATGCTGACCCAATGTTCAAATATGTTGCAGACTTGTACTTGCTCTGGGAGCCCGACTGGCTTGAAATGCACACAACGGTACCCTATGGTAACATCACTGTATGTAGCAACATCTTCAGGTCGGAACAGCACACTCATGTTGACAGTACAAAGACTAGAGTACAACTGGTGATACTAGCTCTCTCCTCCTCCCATCCTCTGCCTTAATGGTCAGGTCACTGCTGGCTCGTGCATGACTAATGCCAAGTTTCATCATCATGTGACTCATTGTTCAAACTCAATTTTATAAGAATCAGGGCATTATGCAGATGACATGTTCAATCCTGCTTGCAAGCACTACATGCATGATCGAAGTCTTGTACATCTTCTTCAAATTACATAGAGCTGGGAAACCATATTGTGTTTCAGAATCAATCACTGAAATATTTTCAGGACAATATATTCGGAGCCACATCTTCTGTTCATAGCTGCCAATGAAGACCACTTCTTCACCTCCGAATATTTCAGTAAGTGAACTTTTTTTATTGGCATAAGCCACACCACCATCTTGAAGTCCATGATAATATTTGATGAGACATTTGTTCGTGTTTTTACTTCTCTCGTCGAGTAGGTGCCGTGGAAATGGAGGTAAGAATTTATGATTAATTGTACTACCATCAACATTGGCTACTCTTTTTTCCTTGACGTTGTATCCCACTTGCGATGACAACCCCTGGATGTAGTGAACATGTCGATGACTGAAGAGCAACCGAACTAGTTTAGGAAACTATGTCAGTATATTAACTTTATTTTCTCGAACATGGTGCATAGCCAGGTGATCGTATATGATGAGAGCATAGGCCTATGTACTGGCTGGTACATCGTCTATAGCAGTTATTTCAATTCTGCAATCTATAATGCCAGTGTTAATGCGATCATCTTGCCTGTTCACATAAAACACGAGGAGAGGAGCAATATTCTGGAATTCATCAAGACCCAATGTTGGCGATGGTATTTGTCCATAATATGATTGCTGGTACTGCGCATACATCTGGTATGCGTACATTAAGAATCCGTTAGCGAAATCAGTGTTCATGTCTAAGTACGGTTAGGATTCAGAGATTAGAAATACTTTTATGATCTTTATTTTTGAGTGAGAGTGGTCAAAATTCGAACAGTTGGTTTTCACTACATTCTGCATGCCGGTTTGAAATGCAACGTCTAAATTTCTGCCTTTCTCCACAAATGTAAACAATTTTATTCATTCGGATGTATTTACTTGCATTTGCGGTAGTAGTCACTCGATTGTTTGTATTGCTAGTGTAACGCCTCTGGATTTTATTCATTCGGATGTATTTACTTGCATTTGCGGTAGTAGTCACTCGATTGTTTGTATTGCTAGTGTAACGCCTCTGGATTTTCAGTAGTATTCAGAATCGCATTCGTTTGCACGTTGGTCAACATGATGACCAACTCTTGTTTCGAGTTAAATATAACGTGTTTAAAATCTTCAGTGAATCTCAGATGAATTGATAGTGGGACACATATTAAAAATTTTCGTCCAGTATATACTGGGAGCTTATAGTCGTTTTATATTCTCCATGTGGCCATTTTGGCTGTGGGTAGATGGTTATGTGTGAGCAAAAGATATTTCTTTAATTTTGGAGTTTATACACACATCTCCAGTCTGGTCGAGTTCAATTCTACTCAGTTGATAATATATTCTATTTATCCTTTGTAGTATGCCATTTCTAACAATATTGGGAGTTCCAGGAACAACATCTCCAGCATTGGTAATCGACCCTCTGAACTGTAAGTATGAGCTGCATGATACTGTGAATGTCCTGATTTTGTACTGGTATCCGAACTTCGGATGAAAGCCCATATTGCCCTGGCATATATTGTGTATACAAGTGAATTTCTGTTTCGGTAATTGCATCTACACAGCTAATAGCTTCCTCCACAATCAGTATTTCGGGATCAATTTTTTGAATTCTTTGTAACCGAGATTTCTCAAATTGTTTAAGATGGCATGTGTAAATGCTTTGGTTAGCTGTGAGTAAACACTTTATTCTTTTTAGTCCTGAAATTCAAGCCCATTTCTTCAGGTGCAAAAATAGTGTTATTTCCTCACCTCTAAAGTTAATCAGCTGCCCTTCTTGGTCATCTATGCGAACAATAATTTCCCACACAATCCTTGCCAGCACAGGAGTGTAAATAAGATATTTTGGTATATCCACAACCTTGAACCCAGGAGGGACTATCACACTAAGCTCATGTAGAGTGTTGCTTGGCTGATCATTGAGAAATGAGCCCCTGACCAAATTACAGTCTACTATTATAACATTCACAGGCTTTATATTTACTGGAAGAACGGATCCATGTAGATTACCTCCCTCAAACATATTGTGTTCCAAGCCCAACATGGTTGGAGAAGTATCATTATTATTTAAGTCAATATAGTGGCTACACTTCTCGCTTTTCAGAGTGTTTGGGTTTCCTCGCAGTAAAAATATTATGTCAGGTTCCAATGCTTGTTTGAAGTATGCTGCAATCATTTATCTCATATCAACCAGTGGGTACAGATACCTCTTCAATACTATCATTTTTAATGTAGCGAAACTTGCAGTTGGAGCCATCTATATTAGGTACTGAGAAATATGTTTGAAAGTCAATAATTGCTATGATCCAAGACCCATTCAGTTGAAGAGGTGGAAAATGTACTGCTTGCAGCTCTGAGTTCTTGCCTGTAAGAATCAAAGTTATAGACATGGCTACTTTGAAAGAAAGCACAGACACAAGTGACCGCAATTCCAAGTGGTTGGCAAATGATCGGATTTGTTATTATATGCTACTTTTATACCATGCATATATTTGCGAAACTCTCATGGAGGTGTTAAGTTACTGAAACTGTCATAATACTCGACTATATTTCCAATTTTCTTGTAGCCTATCCAGTGTGTTCCATATCCTTTGGCCGAATCTAAATTTATAATTGTTGATTCATTAGTCTTGGGTTTCTGAGGTACGGTATCTCGCATAAACAACAACCTCGGAATTGCGGAATCAGCAGTTTGCATGCAAATGTTTCTACATCAATATTAGTAAATGGGTTACTAGGCAATGTATCACTTCTTTCCTCTGCCTTGTTTCCTTCTTTTTTTCAACTGCCAGCTCCTGTAGGGTATGGTCTTAGCCCTTTTTTGATCACATTGCTGAAGCCTCCAGTTGCTTATTGTGACGAACAGCTTCTTCCAGCTGACGTTTTTGACTTCTTGCAGTGTTCACTGTCCTGGTAATACTGCTTGCTCCATCAATCAGACTACTGAGAGCACCGAGTGCTGGCAGGATTAAAGGTAGCAATCCACCAACCTTCTTTGATGTTTTTTTTCGAATCTTCCTTTTGCTTGCAGATGTACTGCGATTTGCTCTTTTCCTCTGTACAATTTGCATGGTGGTTGGAGTACATTTGCTGTACTTGGCGATTCTGCTCTGTGCCATTCGCATGGTGGTTGGGGATGATTTTCTGCACTTCGTTCACAAACCCATAGACCTCTTAATTTTGGTTTTCATTAACTTATTTACTCCCCAAGCAGCTAGTCTTTCTACGAATCTCGATCTCTGCGATTTTGTAATCTTCTTTGCCTTGTTGGCAAGAACTTCATCTCCTGTGTGCCTGTATTCCAATCTATTACTACTGGCATATTCTATGCCATGCTCCTTACACATCTCGTCCAATGCATTAATGCCACGGTCACCTCTGGCAAACCACTTATTTATCTTGATTCCGGGTCCACAGTAATTGTATCCAGGAATATGAAGCTCAAAAGGTAAAATTTTTATCATCGAGTTCACGAGACCATGCCTGATTTTACCTCTTCGAGACATTAGAACAAACTATCACTGAATCAACTATGTCCCACGTCTTTATACTTTAAACCAAATGTTTAACTTAATATTATTTTGTACCATTTCTAAACATCCATACTTATGTTGGTGATTTTGTAGTAACTTCTGTCAATCGATTATGCATATTGAGCATGAGGTTAGAGATACAGAGAACAAATACAAGCGACATTAAATACATTATGATGGTAAAGACTTTACCAATGAAAGAATCGATTACACAGCACCAACTCATTGCTAGAAATAATACCCAACATGCAAGTAGACTCTATTTAAATAGTTTATCAGTATGATAAAAACCGCCAAGTAAACATAAAAAGGTATGTACATTGGAAACATGTTCTGTCAGTTTTGTACAGACTGTGAAAGAGCAAGCATCTCCTGAGACAGGATGTGGTTTTATGCTTCACCGAAAGTTACAGGGTGCCACTTCTGTGGTAACGTGTTTTTAAAGCCGTGAGTAGTGTTTTAAAACACGAAGCCACAACGTACATGATGAGAACTTCCAGAATGTCATTTAAATGTAGGTTTTGCCATCAACAGTTTACTTGGAAAGACATTTTGAAAAGGCATTTTATAATTTGTAGCACTGTGCTAGTGCAATCCAAACCTCATGCACTGCAATTGAGATTACATGCATTGCAATTGGAACCATATGCACTGCAATTGACAATGCAAGGACTGCAATTGGAACCACATGCACCACATTTGATACTGCATGCACCACAATTGACACTACCACTGGCACCACACACACTACAGTTAACTCCACATGCACCACAATCGGCACCTCACACATTGCAATTGGCACTATATGCACTGCAATTGACACCACACACACCACAATAGACACAGCATGCACCACAATTGGCACCGCACGCACTGCAATTGAAACTGCACTCACTGTAATTGCCACAGCATGCACCGCAATTGACACCACAGATTCCACACTTGGCTCTGCATGCTCTGCAGTTAGCTGCGCTTGCTCTACACACATCTCTGCACGCTATGCACAACTCTCTACACCCTTGGCACATCTCTCGGAATACTCCACATACCTCTCTGCACCCATCGCACTCAATGTATGATATAAATCGTGAAAATAACATATAGATTACTAAGCAGGACTTCAGTTTGCCTGTGAGAGTTTAAAAGGTAGAGGTCAACATGGCTCGTGAATCGCGTCATGGTCCCCTGCTGCCAAATTCTGTGCTGTGTGTTATGGCTGGTCCATCTAACTGTGGCAAGAATTGTGTAATGCTAATCTTAATTGAAAAGCTGAATGGCTTACATATTGACAATGTGTACTTATTTTCCAAATATTTAGAGTAGCAAAAGGTACCAACACATGGCATACGTACTACAAGCGGTAGATGGTATTCGGTTTTACCCATTTAGTAATAATGATAAAGTCATATCTCAGAGTGAAGTTTTACCGGATTCTGTTTCATGTTTGACGATGTAGCTTGCAAGAAACAAGGATGTATTCAAGCATACTTTAACATAGGTAGGCACATGAATGTAAACTGTTTCTGTCTCTGTCAAAATTATTCACGCATACACAAACAATCACTCCATAGTAATGCAAATATGCTAGTTTTGTCCTGCATCGACAATGTAAACTTGAGGCATGGGTATTTCGATAATTTTAATACAGAGATGACCTTCGAAAAATTTAAGTAGGTGTGCTCGATTTGCTGGAAAGAACATCATGGCTTCCTCATAATAGTTAAAGGCTTTCCTCTACATAAGGGCATGTAGAGGTGCGGATTTTATCAATACTTGGTTGTAATTCAATATAAGATAATGTTGGTTATATCAAAATTTGGCTACAGTGGTTGGGATAAAATATCCTGCATAGATTGACTGTCTCATATTTATGGCAGACGGGCACTGCAGCATCGGTGACAAGCAACTTAAGAACATAGCTGAGCCAAAAGACAATGGTGATGCAGTTAATGTGTAATATGTAAATTAAGCAACTTCAGCCATTTTGATCTTACCGAAAACATCGATGGATAACATATCGCAGCAAGTGAAAAATGTAAGATAAGAAATCATGACTGTTTTGAATAGTGTGAATGCTAAATTTAACGATATGTCTGCTCAAATTAAGAGCATTATCAATGACCAGGTACTGTGAAAAAAATCGAATCAGTATTGACGAACATTGTATGTACATTATGAAAAATCTTGGGAACATAAGTAATTTCTGTTCGCGCCTGAAACTTGCCTCCTGTAATAGTTGTGCCACATAATGCAAATAAGTCAAATGCCTCCAACATCTCGAAAATATATAAGTGAGATGTATGTTGTGTTTGTAATCAGTATGATGTCAAATACTGAAGAGGAATTTCACCATGTGATACAAAGAGTACGTGCAAAAAATTTTATCAGCTGAGGGATGGAAACTGGAATGGGATATGGAGAACAAATAATTATTTAATCCCATCACTTCTTGTCTGGATAATTTGAAATCAACTGTGGCGCCAGTAAAAACAAAGGCAGAGCTGATTGCTGCAAATAAAACACAAGTTGATGAACACGACCTGCCTTTGAGTGTATGGGCTAAGAAAAAATAATTCCTGCAAACCAAGCACTCTGGTCGAAATATATTTGTCCACATTCTTTAAAAACATTAATGATAAGACATATAGAGTATACCATCACAAAAAGAGATGGTATGTGGGTAAAAAGGAAATATTTTCCATCCTGGGAGATAATATATTCAATTTGGTAAAGCGACCCTTCACGCAAGTCGTAAACTTTACGTATTATTGTTTTGGTAGGAACCTGTCACATACTCAAAAAAAAGTCTTGCATCAATTTTAATGTCTGCTATCACTTGCGAGTGCTCACTTAAATAATAATAATAATACTGCGACCAATGGATATAAAGATGAAAATCATGCGAAATTTGGTATTGTGTTTCAGCTGTTTCCATAGGCAGGAGGTGTGTCTTGCATCGGTCTGGACCTGAAGAATAAACTTGAAAATGGTTGGGATGCGCATTATTTGTAATGGGACAATTCCTATGAATCATTAGACAATTTGTCGCTACTACACGCTTCCAAGAGGGCTGGAAACATTTCTAATGTGAATGAAATAACTTCCATCTTAGAAGAATTATGTAAAGGTGGCTATATATGATGAGCAAGAAAGTAATGGCACAAGTGCTGCATGCAACTGCAAGACAGATTCATCAGCATCTAAAAGTCATATTGTTTGAAAGAAAATATAATTATCAGGCCAACTTGGTAGAAATTATATCATATGCACGAATGAATAAAGGATATAAGTATATGTTCAGAGTGATAAACTGTTTTACAAAGTATGTATGGCCAACACCTGTCAAAACAAAACTGGGAAAGATGTGTCCGGTGGAATGAAAGTAGTTTTGAGTGACAAAACAGCCCTAAAAAATTTACAAACAGATCTTGGCTAATAATTTTATAATCCTTTGTTTCGAATACTGATGACAAAATACAATATTAATCATTACTCGATGCATGGTGGTATTATTAAGGCAGAATCATCGAGCATTTAAACGGAACATTATAAGAAAAAATGTGCAAGCCTTTTCACATTCAAGGGAATTACATGTGGCTGGGAGTTCTGCCTATTCTTGTGTGTAAATATATTAATACAATTCGTCGAATGACTGGAGCGAAACCTATGGATGTTAAATAAAATTTACTTTTTGAAACTCTTTTAAAAATGAGAAGAAACTGGATGTGCGCAGACATAAGGCAGTGGTAGGAGACTATGTTAGAATAAATAGGCATAAGGGAGCATTTGCAAAAGGGTTTACTCCTATTTGGAGCACTGAAATTTCGAGAGTTATATGCACATGACATGACATGCCAATAAGTTATTATTCAAAAGACATGAAAGGCAGAGCTAATCGGGGTGCATTTTACAGCAAGGAGATACAAAATACTAAGTACTCACATGATTATTTAGTGGAGAAGGTTTTTGTATCATTAAGGAAATAAAGTTCTAGTATGCTGGTTCAGGTTTGATGCTAGCCACGACTCATGGAATCTGCAGTCTGACATTACTGACAAATAATTATTTAATATTATGCTGTAGTGATGTGTACATAGGATCACTGTATGGTTATAAGATGTCCAGCTTGACAGTGCTAGTTGTGACATGTCAGTGCAAGTGTGTGTTTATACAGCTATTACCCAGGTAGCCCTCTTAGTCATTAATTAAAAGATTGGAAGACACTTATAAGAAGGTTGTACAAATACAGTTGTAGAATGGCTTAATTTCGCTCAAGATGTCTGGCCAGCACACAACATCATATAGCTCTGGGACCATCACACTGTCACTAAACGCAGTACCTAGGAGCGAATACATAATCGACTCGGTGCTTTCGTCAGAGAGGTTCGACGATGGCAACGAAGAGCAACCTGTACAAGACATTGAGGAAGAGGTCTATGCCTTCAGGGAAGAGGCTACTGTGGACTCCCTCCAATCATGCAGGGAGCGGGATCTCAACATTTCTTGTGTCCTGGACGAACTTAGAAATCTACAAGAGGAAGTTTGTGAACTATGTTCTGCTGTCAACAGAAACTAAATGAACGTAAATTTTTGTCAAAAAATCTTATTTAAATTGATTTCTGACCTTTAATTTCATAAAATCCGTATCATTAACTTTCTCTTAAATGGTATCAGATGCACCAGTCCTCATAAACAAAACACACACACATACTTCAGAGCAAAAATTTCATAGTTCAGCACACCTTGGTTTTTTAAGAGTAGTGGTTAAATGGAAGGTATGTTATGTGAAGTATGGTTATATGAAGAAAGATTAGGTTGAGGTCAGGTTAGGTTAGTAGGGGTTGAGTTGATTTAGGTTGAAGTTGAGTTGAGGTTAGGTTAGTTTGAGGTTAGGTTGATGTTAGGGGCAAGGCAGTAATGTACCTATGAATGGTGGGTAGATGGGCACTATAAAAAGTCCTGCATGTGGTGAAAAATATACTAAGTCTTATATGATTTAAAATTTACAAGTCCTGAATTGATTGGAAAAAATTAAAACTGCAGGAATTGCTGCCTCCTGTCAGCAAATGTACACAAATGTCAAAATAAAATCCAAAATGGTCACCTAGAACACCCAGTAAATTAAAGTATTATTTCTGTATATAGCATAATTAAACATTCATCATACTACATGTCTTGGTAGCCGAGTGGTATAAGACATTAGTCTGGCGACCCAAGGTTCCGCAGTTCGATCCCACCCTCTTCCCAATAATATTTTGAGTTCTAAATAATGCAGCACTCCTGGCAGCTAACACGAGAACAAAACAAGATGGCTGCATTGAAACTAAAATTCCTTATAGCATATTGCACAACCTGAAGTTGGCGAGGTTCTGGAACTACACAGACATCTCGCTTGGTGGCCAACTAGTAACCCACTACCTACAGGGCTCCTGGTGGCGGTCAAAGTTGACAGACATCAAAATTGTGGCTATAGGGGAGGAATGATAGAGCATGATGTGGAATGATGGTGACTAATAAAAATCAAATCCAAGGTGGTGGATGCCAAGGTGGAATGATAGATCATGAATAAAAATTAATAAACATAAGTGTGAATGGCGAGGTGGAATGGTAGAGCACGAAGAAAAATAAAATCCAAGATGTTGGATGCCAAGGGGGAATGATAGAGCATAAAGTAATGAAACCTCAATATGGCGGCCTTAAATTACAAAATCCAAGTTGGCGGCAGTCGGAGCCAGAGCCAGAAACTGCACCCTCTGTGCCAGTAGCCCCTTTTACCTAATACTGTATTTATTTATTAGACGGTAAAATATAATTACCTCTGATATGGTTCGAACCAAAACTGACTTGGTGCTCATTTTAACTGGTAAACTACTGAAAAACATTGCTCGGTATTTAATCAGTAACAATTACACCAGGCTTGCATGGGTTGGTTGGCAACACGTGGGAGATCAGATCCTGGACATTTCGGCGCATGGCCTGCTGACTAGATGGTCAAGGTTTAAAATTAATGAACAATACATTCCCAATTCAGTTGCAAGTGGACAGTGATGGCGAATGGACATGCACATAAGATGTAGGCACACTATACTTTTTAAATTAATGTCTTGTTGCTTATTATAATTAAATATAGTTTTTATTTGGTAATTTGTTTCTCGTTGCGAATACTCAGTTGAAGTTAGTGAATTATTGATTGAAATTATCTATATGCTGCTGATTCGCTTGTTTAGTTGTCTCTGTGTTTGTAACTGACTTAATTAATAATTATTTAAATGCTATAATTGATTAGTTCATGATTTGATCTTTTTTAAATAATAGATATATCTTGGCTAAAATACATTATTTTTTAGACATTATATTATTATATTTCTCAAAAAGCACAATTCCATGTTAAGTTACTCGGTGACCTCAGATCAGGCACCACATATGCTTCTCCGGACTTACTGGCATTGCTGACTCGTCTAGCAGACAGTGAAGAAGCAACATCGACTCTACCTCCCCCATACACCGTACCCACCATTAGATCTCATTCACTCGTAAGACACCTATCACGACAGACCTACCCTGCTATTTTCGACATCTCCTTTCCCTCATACACTATCAGAGCTCATTCCCTCATAACACACTGACCACAACAGACCTACCCTGCTACTCCCCTCCACTCTCGCACCATAAGACCCCATTCCCTTGCCAGATCCGAACAAGCAACATCTATGCCACTCCCAAGAATCCACCTCTTCTCGCCCAATATCATAGCTCATTCCTTGTTCAGACACTGACCAGACCAGACCTATGCTGCAGGTATCACTCCCCTCACCCATCGCAAGAGCTCATTCCGTAATGAGACACAGACCAGGACAGCCCTCCCCTGCTACTCCCGACAACTCCCTCCCATTACCAACCACCAGAGCTTATTCCTTCGTCAGACACTGACAAGGACAGTACTACCCTGTTATTCCCGACAACTTCCTCCCTCACTCTCCATCAGAGCTCATTACGTAGTCAGATACTGACTAGGACAGACCTATCCTGATGCTCCCCCTCCCCTCACACACCATCAGCCATACCCTGGTCAGACACCACCAAGAAAGGACCTCTGCCACTCCTAACACCATCCCCTCCTTTCACCCACCATCTGAGCTTACCCCTCTCCAGACAACGAACTGTCAACATCTAAAATGGTCCCTTTACCTTTCTTGCTCCAAAATCAAACCAACCAATCACAGAAGACCTTGAGGAAGAAGGGAGGGGTAAGCCCACATATGCTGCTGCTTCTACCCCTCAGAGCTCATCGTCCATCAGACTCTGAAGTTTCAACATCTACCCTTTCGACACTTAATCCTTTACACACGAAACATAAAGTCAATTAACCCTTTGAATAAATTCAACCCGTTCATTAAATTTAACCCCTTCAATAAATTTAACACTTTGCTGTAATTAACCATGTTCATGTAATTAACCTTTTACCTGTAATTAATCCAGTAAATTAATCGATGTGCGATTACACAGGTGCGATAAACCTCTTCTTATTTCAGAAACCCATTGCTCTTACTATTGAGGAGAGTAGAACCTAACTCGGAGGAGGTGCTTGAAGGTACTTTATAGTGTGGGGTGCTTATTTATATTGGTGTGTCGATCGTGGCCCAATTGTTAAGGCGAGAGGGGGATCTCAAGATTCCACAGAGCGAAGTCTATCGTACCTCACTGCTAGATTCTGAGAGAAGTTGATTGTGGATATTTAATAACTACAGGAATGGATCGGACCTTGGAAGCATTTATGGCGTCGGTCTTCATCCTGAGCTAGCGGCCAGCCAACATCACTGCTATATCCCGGAAGTCTAGCGGAACCTTTATTACAATACGCCCAAAGCCAACGGTTTACGAATGACGGGAAGGAGGTGGTGATATCGTCCTAGTGAACTTAGCGACGAACATGTGACGGAGTACTCATTATATGGAGCTAGGGTACATGCTGATGAGGCGGGATTTGGGGGCCCGTCAGATAATATTAACCAGTATGTACTGATATAGCCTTCAACATGGGTGCAACTAATTTTTGAATATTTTTTTATACTAGGTTGGTTGGAAGGACTTGAATTCTCTTTGAAAGCAATAACTTTAGAAATGAAACCAGAAACTTATGCAACAGTAGTGAGATACAAATACATTCATACCTTCCCCGGGACATGGACCCAGAAAGCCTCTTACTATAAGCTAGTGTGCAATCCACAACATTACGGAGGTTGGACTCGGAGCATCAACGTCGTGATTAATTAGTCTAATATTTCGAATGATACTGTTTACTAATATAAAATATTTTCAGGGCATAATTTTGAAAATAAGTGACTAAGCCACATAAAACTTATAAGATTACATGGTCTAGCGTAGCACTACTTCTGTGACGAATTTGACGGAATTGTTTCTTTGACTCCTGAGATATGATATAAAAATTTAATTTTCTTTTTTGATGCTATCGTACAAAATTACAAAAAAAAAAAAAAACAGGCTCTATACACGATACTCTTAATGTATACTATCTACGTACAAATTTTGATTGAATTTGATTAAATTGTTAAATATATTTGTAAACATGAATCTGCCATTTGGAACGTCGTTGTCTGACCCATATAAATTCTGAAAGATTGCATGGCATTCTGTAGCATTTATGGTGTAAACAATTTGGTACAAATTTATTTTAAATGTTCCACTGTAACATTTGGTGCGAATCGGTCAATTAGTACGCAACATATGGCATAAAACATCCATAATTTTTTTGTGGTTATCTTCATAAATTGAGGACAAAAATTTAATGTAGTAGGAATTTCGATCGTTGTATACTGCAATTATACAAAATAAAGCTGAAGTAGATGACATTGTTTCGTAGATATCAGCCACAAAACTAAACAGATTTCATAACCGCCATTCTGATTGTGTCCCACTAAAAAAAAAAAAATGATTACTGTGGCCCACTACAGTAGATCTTTGCCAAATTTGGTAATACTGGGTCGGTGGTTTCCCAAGATATAAGATGAAATATTAACTTATTATTTGTAGCACTATCTAACAAACTGGCGGAGATATGAGGCTCTGCAATATAATTATTTGACGGTTGTACTATGTACTGCCAGCATACAAAGTAAAATTTTAATATGTTTCGTTAATAAACTATACTGAGCTGAAATATTTATGTAGCCACCATTATGAAAATAGGCACCTGCTCCACATAAAACATACCAGTTTACACCGCCAGCTGCTGTACTAATTGTTTGTCAAATTTTGATGAAATCTGTCAATTGTTTCCCGAGATCACAATAAAGCTTTATTTACTACTGACGAGATGAACGAATATTTCACTACTCTTACTAATATCGACGCATCAAATACGAACACTGAAATTCAAAACATTAGTGTTACTCGCATGACACTATTTTACAAAACATTAGTGATAATCGCATAGCGCTATTTTACAAATTATCTGACAAAAGATGCTCTACGTACATTCAGCGGATAGTCATTATATTTACTGCCTACATACAAACTTAGTTGAAATTGATTACATGGTTTTAATGATATATCATTCTAAGTTGGAATTTAATATGTGACGGCCATTTCGAAAATTAACGCCTCGAAAGCTTAAATCACACCATGTGACATCATCAACCTCACCCCTTCTTGTTTACAAAAGTTGAGAAAATTGATACATTTTTTCCCGAGATATGTCAAAAAAAATATTTGCAGATGGAGTCTTAAAAGTTGTAGAAAAAAAATTCTCAATGTAGATATTGGTAAAAAATTATATTAATTTTGAACAGATTGTAAGTAAGGTTATAATCCTATGATACCATCCAAGGAAAACGTTAAAAGTTGTAACTATACAATATTTTGCTGATGTTGTCAAACGACAGAAGATCTATGATTGAGAGCTCTCCGAGAAAACCCAAAATGCACGTTCATCCGGAAGAAAACAAGTAGGAATATATATATATATATATATATATATATATATATATATATTATTGTAAGTAAGGTTATAATCCTATGATACCAACAAAGGAAAATGTTGAAAGTTGTAAATATACAATATTTTACTGATGTTGTCGAACGACAGAAGAGCTACGATTTGGACCACTCTGAGAAAACCCAAAAATACACGTTCACCCGGAAGAAAACACATAGGAATATATATATATTATTGTAAGTAAGGTTATACAACTATAATACATTCCAAGAATATGTTAAAAGTTGTACAAATACAAGATTTAGTTGAAGTTGTCGAACGACAGAAGGGCTACGATTGGGAGCACTTTGATAAAACCCAAATATACACGTTCACCCGGAATAACACATAAGTATATATATATATTATTGTAAGTAAGGTTATAATCATATGTTACAATCAAAGGAAAATGTTAAACGTTGTAATTATACAATATTTACTGATGTTATCGAACGACAGAAGAGCTATGATTGGGAGCAATCTGAGAAAATCAAAATATACACGTTCATCAGGAAGAAAACACATAGCTCTCTCTCTCTCTATATATATATAATTGTAATTAAGGTTAAAATCCTGTGATACCATCCAAGGAAAATGTTAAAAGTTGTAACTATACAATATTTTGCTGATGTTATCGAACAACAGAATAGCTACGAAAGGGAGCACTCTGAGAAAACCCAAAAATCCACGTTCATCCGGAAGAAAACACATAAGAAAATATATATATAATTGTAAGTAAGGTTATAATCCTATGATACCATTCAAGGTAAATGTTAAAAGTTGTAACTATACAATATTTTGCTGATGTAATCGAACAACAGAATAGCTACGATTGGGAGCATTCTGAGAAAACCCAAAAATACACGTTCATCCTGAAGGAAACACATAAGTATATATATAAATAAATATATATATATATATATATATATTATTGTAAGTAAGGTTATAATCCTATGATACCATCCAAGGAAAATGTTAAAAGATGTAACTATACAATATTTTGCTGATGTTATCGAACGACAGAATAGCTACGATTTGGACCACTCAGAGAAAACCCAAAAATACATGTTTACCAGGAAGAAAAATATAGGAATATTTATATTATTGTAAGTAAGGTTATAATCCTATTATACCATTCAAGGAAAATGTTTAAAGTTATAACTATACAATATTTACTGATGATGTCGAACAATAGAAGAGCTACAATTGGGAGCACTCAGAGAAAACACAAATATAGACGTTCATCCGGAAGAAAACACATAAGTATATATATATATATATATATATTATTGTAAGTAAGGTTATAATCCTATGATACCATCCAAGGAAAATGATAAAAGTTGTAACTATACAATATGTTGCTGATGTTGTCGAACGACAGAAGAGCTTCGATAGGGAGCAATCGGAAAAAACCCAAAAATGAACATTCATCCGGAAGAAAACACGTAGGAATATATATATATATAATTGTAAATAAGGATATAATTCTATGATACCATCCAAGGAAAATGTTAAAAGTTGTAATTATACAATATTTTCTGATGTTACCGAACGACAGAACAGCTATGATAGGGAGCACTCTGATAAAACCCAAATATACACGTTCATCCGGAAAAAAACTCATAGGAATTATATATATATATATAATTGTAAGTAAGGTTATAATCATATGATAACATAAAAGGAAAATGTTAAAAGTTGTAACTATACAATATTTTGCTGATGTTGACGAACGAATGAATATCTACGATTGGAAGCAAACTGAGACACCCCAAAAATACACGTTCATCCGAAATTAAAACACATTAATATTATATATATACATATATATATATATATATATATATATATATATATCTATTATACTAAATAAGGTTATAATCCTATGATACCATACATGGAAAATGTTAAAATTTGTAACTATACAATATTTTGCTGATGTTGTCGAACGATAGAAGAGCTATGATTCGGAGCACTCTGAGGAAACCCAAAAATACACGTTTATCAGGAAGAATACACAAAGGAGTATTTATATATAGAATAAATAATGATATAATATTATGATACCATCCAAGGAAAATGTTGAAAGTTGTAACTATACAATATTTTGCTGATGTTGTCGATCGACAGAAGAGCTACGATTGGGAGCACTCTGAGAAAACCCAAAAATACTCGTTCATCCGGAAGAAAACACATTAAAATTTATATATATATAATTTATGTAAGTTTATAATCCTATGAAACCTTCAAAGGAAAATGTTAAAAGCTGAACTATACAATATTTTGCTGATGTTATCGAACGACAGATGTGCTACGATTCGGAGCACTCTGAGGAAACCCGAAAATACACGTTTATCAGGAAGAATACACAAAGGTGTATATATATATAGAATAAATAATGATATAATATTATGATACCATCCAAGGAAAATGTTGAAAGTTGTAACTATTCAATATTTTGCTGATGTTGTCGAACGAAAGAAGAGCAACGACTGGGAGCACTCTGAGAAAACTAAAAAATAATCGTTCAACAAAAAGAAAACACATAGGAATATATATATTTTTTGTAAGTAAGGTTAAAATCCTAAAATACCATACGAGGAAAATGTTGAAAGTTGTAACTATAAAATATTTTGCTAATGTTGTCGAACGACAGAAGTGCTATGATTGGGAGCACTCTGAGAAAACCCAAAAATTCACATTCATTAGGAAGAAAAACACTTTAGAGTTTATATATTTAATTTAAGTAAGGTTATAATCCTATGATACCATGAAATGAAAATGTTAAAAGTTGAACTATACAATATTTTGCTGATGTTGTCGAACGACAGAAGAGCTATGGTTGGGAGCACTCTGAGAAAATAAAAAAAAAGTTTCATTCGGAATAAAATATATAGGAATAAATATAAATATATTTCTGATAGTAAGGTAATAAACCTATGATGCCATCAAAAGAAAATGTTGAAAGTTGTAACTATACAATATTTTGCTAATGTTGTCGAACTCCAGAAGAGCTATGATTAGGAGCACTCTGAGAAAACCCAAAAATACACTTTTATCCGGATGAATACACATAGGAATTTATATATATATTATAATAAATAAGGTTATATTCTTATGATACCATCCAAGGAAAATGTTGAAAGTTGTAACTATACAAAATTTTGCTGATGTTGTCGAACGACAGAAGATCTACGATTGGAAGCACTCTGAGAAAACAAAAAAATATGTATATTTTTATATAATATATATATATGTATATATATATATATATATTATTGTAAGTAAGGTTATAATCCAATGATACCATCAATGGAAAATGTTGAAATTTGTAACTATACAATATTTAGCTAATGTTATCATACGACAGAAGAGCTATGATTGGGAAGAACTCTGAGAAAAACCAAAAATATACACGTTCATTCTCGAAAAAAAAAAAAAAAATTGGAGTTTTATATATATAATAATAAGTAAGGTTATATTCCTATGACACCATCAAGGAAAATGTTAAAAGTTGAACTATGCAATATTTTGCTGATTTTGTCGATCTCCAGGAGAGCTATGATTGGGAGCACTCTGAGAAAACAAAAAATACACGTTCATTATGAAGATAACATATAGGAACAAATATATTATATATATTATTGAAGTAAGATTAAAATCCTATGATATCATCCAAGGAAAATGTTAAAAGTTGTAACTATACAATATTTCGCAGTTGTTTTCGAACGACAAATGAGCAATGATTGGGAGTACTCTGAGAAAACCCAAAAAATTCACATTTCATTAGGATGAAAACACATTTACAGTTTATTTATTTAATTTAAGTAAGGTTATAATCCTATGATACCATGAAATGAATATGTTAAAAGTTGAACTATACCATATTTTGCTGATGTTGTCGAACGACAGAAGATCTACGATTGGAAGCACTCTGAGAAAACAAAAAAATACTTGTTCAACAGGAAGAAATCGCATAGGAATATATATATATATATTATTGTAAGTAAGGTTATAATTCACGGATACCATACAAGGAAAATGTTGAAAGTTGTAACTATACAATATTTTGCTGATGTTGTCGAACGACAGAAGAGCTATGGTTGGGAGCACTCTGAGAAAACAAAAAAAAGTTTCAATCGGTATAAAATATATAGGAATAAATATAAATATATTTTTGATAGTAAGGTAATAAACCTATGATGCCATCAAAAGAAAATGTTGAAAGTTGTAACTATACAATATTTTGCTAATGTTGTCGAACTCCAGAAGAGCTAAGATTAGGAGCACTCTGAGAAAACCCAAAAATACATGTTTATCCGGAAGAATACAAAAGGAATATATATATTAGAATAAATAAGGTTATAATGTTATGATACCATCCAAGGAAAATATTAAAAGTTGAACTATACAATATTTTCCTAATGTTGTCGAACGACAGAATATCAACGATTGGAAACACTCTGAGAAAACCCAAAAATTCACGTTCGTCCTGAAAAATCACATAGGAATATATATATATTATTGGAAGTAAGGTTATAATCCTATTATACCATCCAAGGAAAATGTTATAATTTGTAACTATACAATATTTTGGTGATGTTGTCGAACGACAGAAGAGTTCCGATTGGGAACACTCTCAGAAAACGAAAAAATACACTTTAATCCGGAAGAAAACACATATTAATATATATATATATAAAATTGGAAGTAAGTTTATTATCCTAGAATTCCATCCAAGTAAATTGTTGAAAGTTGAACTATACAATAATTTGCTGATGTTGTCGAACGACAGAAGAGCTATGATTAGGAGCACTCTGAGAAAAACCCAAAAATACATGTTTATCCGGAAGAATACACATAGAAATATATATATATATATATATATATATTATATATATATATATATATATATATATAATAATATATAAGGTTTTAATCTTAAGATACCATCCAAGGAAAATGTTGAAAGTTGTAAATATACAATATTTTGATGATGTTGTCGAACGACAGAAGAACTACGATTGGGAGCACTCTGAGAAAACACAAAAATACTCGTTCAACCGGATGAAATCACTTAGGAATATTTATATTATTGTAAGTAAAGTTATAATCCAATGATAACTTCAAAGGAAAATGTTGAAAATTGTAACTATACTATATATTGCAAATTTTGTCGAACGACAGAATTTCCACGATTGGGAGGACTATGAGAAAACAAAAATATTCACGTTCATCCGGAAGAAAACACATTGGAGTTTATATATTTATAATTGAAAGTAAGGTTACAATCCTATGATACCATCAAATAAAAACGTTAAAAGTTGTAACTACAAAATATTTTGCTGATGTTGTCGAACGACAGAAGAGCTACGTTTGGGAGCTCTCTGAGAAAACCCAAATAAATCGTTCATAAGGAAGAAAACACATAGAATATATATATATAATTGTAATTAAGGTTATAATCCTATGATATCATCCAAAGAAAATTTTAAAAGTTGTACCTATACAATATTTTGCTGATGTACGACAATAGAACAACGATTGGGAACACCCTGAGAAAACCCAAAAATACACTTTCAAACCCGGAAGATAACACACAAGAATATATATTTTATTGTAAGTATGGTTATAATCGTATGATACCATCCAAAGAATATGTTGAAAGTTGTAACTATTCAATATTTTTCTGATGTTATCGAACGATAGAAAAGCTACGATTAGAAGCACTCTGAGAAAACTAAAAAATAATCGTTCAACAGGAAGAAAAACACATAGGAATAAATATATTATTGTAAGTAAGGTTATAATCCTATAATACCATCAAAGGAAAATGTTGAAAGTTGTGACTATAAAATATTTTGCTGATGTTGTCGAACGACAGAAGAGCTGGGATTGTGAACACTCGGAGAAAACCCAAAAATACCCGTTAATCCGGAAGAAAACACATAGGAATATATATCTATAAAATTGGAAGTAAGTTTATAATCCTAGGATACCATCCATGGAAAAGGTTGAAAGTTGTAACTATACAATGTTTTGCTGATTTTGTCGAACGACAGAATAGCTACGATTGGGAGCACTCTGAGAAAACTAAAAAATTATGGTTCAACATGAATAAAACACATAGGAATATATATATTATTATTGTAATTAAGGTTATAATCCTATGATACCATCCAAGGAATATGTTGAAAATTGTAATAATAAAATGTTTTGCTAATGTTGTCGAACGACAGATGAGCTACGATTGGGAACACTCTGAGAAAACTAAAAAAATAAAGGTTCAACATGAATAAAACACATAGGAACATATATATTATTATTGTAATTAAGGTTATAATCCTATGATACCATCCAAGGAATATGTTGAAAGTTGTAATAATAAAATATTTTGCTAATGTTGTCGAACGACAGAAGAGCTACGATTGGGAACACTCTGAGAAAACCCTGAAATACATATTCATCCGGAAGAAAACACATTAGAGTTTATATATAAAATTTAAGTAAGGTTATAATCCCATGATACCACAAAATGAAATTGTTAAATGTTGAATTATACAATATTTTGCTAATGTTGTCGAACGACAGAATAGGTACGATTGGGAGCACTCTGAGAAAAACCCAAAAATTCCCGTTCATCCGGAAGAAAACACATTAGAGTTTATATATATGAAATTTTAGTAAGGTTATAATCCTATGATACCAACAAAGGAAAATGTTAAAAGTTGAACTATACAATATTTTGCTGATGTTGTCGAACAACAGTAGAGCTACGATTGGGAGCACTCTGGGAAAACACAAAAATACTCCTTCAACAGGAAGAAATCACATAGAATATATATATATATATTATTGTAATTAAGGATATAATCCAATGATACCATCAAAGGAAAATGTTGAAAATTGTAACTATACAATATATTGCTTATGTTGTCGAACGACAGAAGATATACGATTGGGAGTACTCTGAGAAAACTAAAAAATAGAGGTTCATCCTGAAGAAAACACATAGGAATATATATATATATAATATTGTAGTAAGTTTATAATCCTATGATACCATCCGAGGAAAATGTTGAAAGTTGTAACTATAAAATATTTTGCTAATGTTGTCGAACGACAGAAGTGGTAAGATGAGGAGCACTCTGAGAAAACCCAAAAATATACGTTTATACGGAGGAATACACATAGGAATATATTTATATATATATTAGTGTAAGTAAGGTTATAATCTTATGATTCTATTCAAGGGGAATGTTAAAAGTTGTAACAATACAATATTTTGCTGATGTTGTCGTACGACAGAAGAGCTACAAATGGGAGCACTGTGAGAAAACCCAAAGAAACACGTTCATCCGGAAGAAAACACATTATAGTTTATATATATAATTAAAGAAAAGGTTATAATCCAATGATACCATCAATGGAAAATGTTGAAATTTGTAACTATACAATATTTTGCTAATGTTATCGTACGACAGAAGAGCTACGATTGGGAGGAGTTTGAGAAAACCCTAAAATACATATTCATCCGGAAGAAAACACATTTGATTTTATATATATAATTTAAGTAAGGTTATAATCCTATGATACCATGAATAGAAATTTTTAAAAGTTGAATTATACAATATTTTGCTGATGTTGTCGAACGACAGGAGAGCTATTGTTGAGAGCACTCTGAGAAAACCCAAAAATACACGTTCCTTGGCAGAAAATATATAGGAATAAATATAAATATATTTTTGAAAGTAAGGTTTTAAACCTATGATGCCATCAAAAGAAAATATTGAAAGTTGTAACTATACAATATTTTGCTAAAGTTATCGTATGACAGAACAGCTACGATTGGGAGGACTCTGAGAAAACCCAAAAATACACGTTCATCCGGAAGAAAACACATTGGAGTTTATATATATATAAAAGTAAGTAAGGTTATAATCCTATGACACCATCAAAGGAAAATGTTTAAAAGTTGAACTATGCAATATTTTGCTGATTTTGTCGATCTCCAGAAGAGATGTGACTGGGAGCACCCTGAAAAAACTAAAAAATAAACGTTCAACAGGAAGAAAACACATCGGAATATATATATTATTGTAAGTAAGGTTATAATCCTATGATTCCATCCAAAGAAAATGTAAAAGTTGTAACTATACAATATTTTTCTGATGTTGTCGAACGACAGAATATCAACGATTGGGAACGCTCTGAGATAATCGAAAAAATACATGTTCATCCGGAAAAAACACATAGGTGTATATTTATATTATTGTAAGTAAGGTTATAAACATATCATACCATCCAAGGAAAATATTGAAAGTTGTAAATATACAATAATTTTGCTGATTTTCTCGAACTCCAGTAGAGCTACGATTGGGAGCAATCTGAGAAAACCATAAAATACACGTTCATTCGGACGAAAACACATAGGAATAAATGTAAATATACTATTGAACGTAAGATTATAATCCTATGATTCCATCCAAAGAAAATGTAAAAGTTGTAACTATACAATATTTTGCTGATGTTGCCCAACGACAGATTACCTACGACTGGGAGCACTCCGAGAAAACCCAAAAAATTCACATTCAACCGGAATAAAACACTTAGGTATAAATATATATATATTATTATTTTGAGTAAAGTTAAAATTCTATGATACCTTAAAAGGAAAAAGTTAAAAGTTGTAACTATACAATAATTTGCTGATGTTGTCTAACGACAGAAGAGCTACGATTGGGAGCACTATGAGAATACTAAAAAAAACGTTCATCCGGAAGAAAACATATAGGAATATATATATATATATATTAGAGTTAGTAATGTTATAATCTTATTATACCATCCAAGGAAAATGTTAAAATTTGTACATATACAATATTCTGATGATGTTGTCGAACGACAGAATAGCTACGGTTTGGAGCACTCTGAGAAAACCAAAAAATACACGTTCATCCGGAAAAAACACATAGGAATATATATATATATATATTTTATATATTATTCTAAGTAAGGTTATAAACACAATTGGAGTTTTTATATATATATAATTTTAAGTAAGGTTATTATCCTATGATACCATCCAAGGAAAATGTTAAAAGATGTAACTATAAAATATTTTGCTGAAGTTGTCGAACGACAGAATAGCAACGATTGGGAACACTCTGGGAAAACCCAAAAATATACGTTAATCCGGAAATAACACAAATATATATATATTATTGTAAGGAAGGTTATAATCCTAACATGCCATCGAAGGAAAATGTTAAAATTTGTAACCATACAATAATTTGCTGATGATATGGAACGACAGAAAAGCTACGATTGGGAGCATTCTGAGAAAATACATAATTACACGTTCATCCGAAAGAAAACACATTGGTGTATACATATATATATTATTGTAAGAAATTTATAATCCTATGATACCATCAAAGGAAAATGTTAAAAGTTGTAAAAATACAATATTTAGCTGATGTTGTCGAACGACACAATAGCTACGATTGGGAGCTCTCTGAGAAAACACAAAAATACTCGTTCAACCGGAAGAAATCACATAGGAATATATATATATAATATTGTAAGTAAGGTTATAATCCAATGATACCATGAATGGAAAATGTTGAAAATTGTAACTATACAAAATGTTTCTAATGTTATCGTACGACAGAAGAGCTACGATTGGGAGGACTCTGAGAAAACCCAAAAATTCCTCGTTCATCCGGAAGAAAACACATTGGAGTTTATATATATAAAGTAAGTAAGGTTATAATCCTATGACACCATCAAAGGAAAATGTTAAAAGTTGAACTATGCAATATTTTGCTGATTTTGTCTAACGACACAAGAGCTATAATTGGGAGCACTCTGAGAAAACCAAAAAATACACGTTTATTCTGAAGATAACATATTGGAATAAATATAAATATATTACTGAAAGTAAGATTATAATCCTATGATACCATCCAAGGAAAATGTTAAAAGTTGCAACTATACAATATTTTGCTGATGTTGTCGAACGAATGAATATCGATGATTGGAAACACTCTGAGAAAACCGAAAAACACACGTTCATCCGGAAAAAAACCCATAGGAATATATATATATTTATTTATATATTATTCTAAGTAAGGTTATAATCCTATCATACTACCCAAGGAAAATGTTAAAATTTGTTACAATACAATATTTCGCTGATGTTGTCGAACGACAGAAGAGCCACGTTTGGGAACACTATGAGAAAATACAAAAATACACTTTCATCCGGAAGAAAACACATAGGAACATATATATATATATAAAATTGGAAGTAAGGTTATAATCCTAGGATTCTATCCAAGTAAAATGTTGAAAGTTGTAACTATTAAATATTTTGCTGATGTTGTCGAACGACAGAAGTGATACGATTATGAGCACTCTGAGAAAACCCAAAAAAACTCGTACATCCGGAAGAAAACATATTAGAGTTTATATATATATAATTTATGTAAGGCTATAATCCGATGATACCATCAAATGAAAATGTTAAAAGTTGAACTATACAATATTTTGCTGATGTTGTCGAACGAATGAATATCGATGATAGGAAACACTCTGAGAAAACCGAAAAATAAACGTCCATCCGTAAAAAACACATAGGAATAATTATATATATATATATATATTTATATATTATTCTAAGTAAGGTTATAAATCCTATCATACCATCCAAAGAAAATGTTAAAATTGGTAACTATACAATATTTCGCCGATGTTGTCGAACGACAGAAGAGCTACGATTGGGAACACTTTGAGAAAACCCAAAAATACACGTTCATCTGGAAGAAAACACAAAGGAATATAAATATAAATATATATAAAAAAATTGGGGTAAGGTTATATTCCTATGATACCATAAAAGAAAAATGTTGAAAGTTGTAACTATACAATATTTTGCTGATGTTGTCGAACGACAGAAGAGGTACGATTGGGAGCACTCTGAGAAAACATAAAAAATAAACGTTCAACAGGAAGAAAACACATAGGAATATATATATATATATATATATATATATATATATATATATATATATATATATATATATATATATATATATATATATATTGTAAGAAAGGTTATAATCCTATAATTCCATCAAAGGAAAATGTTGAAAGTTGTAACTATAAAATATTTTGCAAATGTTGTCGAACGACAGAAGTGCTAATATTAGGAGCACTCTGAGAAATCCCGTAAATATACGTTTATACGAAAGAATACACCTAGGAATATATATTAATATATATATATAAGGGTAAGTAAGGTTATTATCCTATGATATCATCCAAGGAAAATGTTAAAAGTTGTAACTATAAAATATTTTGCTGATGTTGTCGAACGAATGAATATCGATGATTGGAAACACTCTGAGAAAACCGAAAAAATACACGTTCATCCGGAAGAAAACACATTGGAGGTTATATATATATATATAAAATTGTAAATAAGGTTTTAATCCTATGACACCATCAAAGGAAAATGTTAAAAGTTGAACTATGCAATATTGCTGATTTTGTCGATCTCCAAAAGATCTACGAATGGGAGCACTCTGAGAAAACCAAATAAAACAAGTTCATTCGGACGAAAACACATAAGAATAAATATAAATATATTATTGAAAGTAAGATTATAATCCTATGATACCATCCATTGAAAATGGTAATAGTTGAAACTATACAATATTTTCCTGAGTTTGTAGAACGACAGAAATCAGCGATTGGAAACACTCTGAGAAAACCCAAAAATACACGTTCGTCCTGAAAAATCACATAGGAATATATTTATATTATTGTAAGTAAGGTTATAATCCTATTATACCATCCAAGGAAAATGTTATAATTTGTAACTATACAATATTTTGGTGATGTTGGCGAACTACAGAAGAGCTACGATTGGGAAAAAATGAGAGAAAACGCAAAAATACACGTTCATCCGGAGAGGAAAACACATAGGAATATATATATATATATATATATATATATATATATATATATATATATATATATATATATATATTATATAATTGGAAGTAAGGTTATAATCCTAGGATTCCATCCAAGTAAAATGTTGAAAGTTGTAACTATTCAATATTTTGCTGATGTTGTCGAACGACAGAAGAGCTTTGATTGGGAGCACTCTGAGAAAACCCGAAAAATTTCATTCATCCGGAAGAAAACTTATTAGAGTTTATATATATATATATAATTTATGTAATGCTATAATCCTATGATCCCATCAAAGGAAAATGTTAAAAGTTGAACTATACAATAATTTGATGATGTTGTCGAACGACAGAAGAGCTATGATTAGGAGCACTCTGAGAAAACCCAAAAATACATGTTTATCCGGAAGAATACACAAAGGAATATATATATATATATTAGAATAAATAAGGTTATAATCTTATGATATCATCCGAGGAAAATGTTGAAAGTTGTAACTATACAATATTTTGCTGATGTTGTCGAACGACAGAAGAGCTTTGATTGGGAGCACTCTGAGAAAACCCAAAAATACACTTTTATCCGGAAGAATACACTTAGGAATATATATATATATATTTTAGAATAAATAAGGTTATAATCTTATGATTCCATCCAAGGAAAATGTTGAAAGTTGTAACTATAAAATATTTTGCTAATGTTGTCGAACGACAGAAGTGCTAAGATGAGGAGCACTCTGAGAAAACCTAAAAATACACTTTGATCCAGAAGAAAACACATAGGACTATATATGTATATATAATTGTAAGTAAGGTTATAATCCTATGATATCATCCAAGGAAAATGTTAAAAGTTGTGCCTATACAATAATTTGCTGATGTTTTTCGAACGATAGAAGAGCTACGTTTGTGAGCACTCTGAGAAAACTCAAAAATACACGTTCATTCGGAAGAAAACACATTATAATATATATATATAATTGTAAGTAAGATTATAATCCTATGATACCATCAAAGGAAAATGTTAAAAGTTGATCTATTTAATATTTTGCTGATATTATCAAACGATAGACGAGCTACGAATTGGAGCACTTTGAGATAACCCATAAATACACGCTCATCCGGAATAAAACACATTGGACTGTATATATATATATATATAATTGTAATTAAGGTTATATTCCTATGATATCATCCAAGGAAAATTTTAAATTTTTACTATACAATATTTTGCTGATGTTGTCGAAAGACAGAATTGTTACGATTCGGAGCACTCTGAGAAAACCCAAAAATACACGTTCGTCCGGAAGAAAACACATTGGAGTTTTTATATATATATAATTTTAAGTAAGGTTATAATCCTATGATACCATCGGAGGAAAATGTTAAAAGATGTAACTATACAATATTTTGCTGATGTTGTTGAACGACAGAATAGCAACGATTGGGAACACTCTGAGAAAACCCAAAAATAAATTTTCATCAGGAAATAACACATATAAATATATATATTATTGTAAGGAAGGTTATAATCCTAACATGCCATTGAAGGAAAATTTTAAAATTTGTAACCATACAATAATTTGCTGATGATATGGAACGACAGAAAAGCTACGATTGGGAGCACTCTGAGAAAACACAAATATAACACGTTCATCCGAAAGAAAACACATTGGTATATACATATATATTATTGAAAGGAATTTATAATCCTATGGTACCATCAAAGAAAATGTTAAAAGTAGAAACAATACAATATTTAGCTGATGTTGTCGAACGAGAGAAAAGAGCTATGACTGGAAGCACTCTGAGAAAACCCCTAAAATACATGTTCATCCGGAAGAAAACACATTGGTATATACATACATATATATATGATTGAAAGTAAGTAATTTAAAATCCTATGATACAATCAAAGGAAAATGTTAAAAGTTGTAACTATACAATATTTTGCTGATGTTGTCGAACGACTGAAGAGTTACGATTGGGAGCACTCTGAAAAGACTCAAAAATACACGTTCAACCAAAAGAAAACCCATAGGAATATATATATATATTATTGTAAGTGAAGGTTATAATCCTATCATATCATCCAGGAAAATGTTATAATTTGTAACTATACAATATTTTGCTGATGTTCTGGATCGACGGAAGAGCTACGATTGGGAGCACTCTGAGAAAACCAAAAAAAACACTTTCATACGGATAAAAACACTTAGGAAATATATATGTATATATTATTGTAAGTGAGGTTATAATCATATGATACCATTCAAGGATAAGATTAAAAGTTGTAACAATAAAATATTTTGCTGAAGCTGTTGAACGATAGAATAGCTTCTATTGGGAGCACTCTGAGAAAACCCAAAAAAATATGTTCTTCTTTAAGAATACACATAGGAATATATACATATATATATATATATATATATATATATATATATATATATATATATATGTAAGAAAGGTAATAATCCTAGGATACCATCCAAGGAAAATGTTAAAAGTTGTACCTTTACAATGTTTTGCTGATGTTGTCGAACGATAGGAGAGCTACGATTAGGAGCACTCTGAGAAGACAAAAAAAAACACGTTCATACGATAGAAAACACATAGGAATATATATATATATATATTATTGAAAGTAAGGTGTTAATCATATGATACCATCCTAGGATAAGATTAAAAGTTGTAACTATAAAATATTTGCTGATTTTGTCGAACGACAGAAGAGCTACGATTGTGATCACTCGGAGAAAACCCAAAAATACACGTTCATCCGGAAGAAAACACATGGTACTATATATATATATATTATTGTAAGTAATGTTATAATCCTATGATACCATCCAAGGAAAATGTTAAAAGTTGTAGCCATAAAATATTTTGATGATGTTATGGAACGACAGAAGAGCTACGAATGGGAGCATTCTGAGAAAACCCAAAAATACACGTTCATCAGTAAGAAATCACATAGCAATATATATATATATGTATATATTATTGTAAGTAAGTTTATAATCATGTGATACCATACATGGAAAATGTTAAAATTGTAACTATACAATATTTTTCTGATGATATCGACCGACAGATGAGCTACGATATGGAGCACTCGGAGTAAATCCAAAATTACACGTTCATCCGGAAGAAAACACTTCGGAATATATATATATATATATATATATATATATATATATATATATAATTGTAAGTAAGGTTATAATCCTATGATACCATCCAAGGAAAATGTTAAAAAATGTATCTAAACTATATTTTCGCTATGTTGTCGAACTACAGAAGAGCTACGTTTGAGAGCACTCTGAGAAAACAAAAAAAAATCGTTCATCCGGAAGAAAACACATAGAATATATATATAATGGTAATTAAGGTTATAATCCTATGATACCATCCATGGAATATGTTAAAAGTTGTAACTATACAATAATTAGCTGATGTTGTCGAACGACAGAAGAGCTACGATTATGAGCACCCTGAGAAAAGCCAAAAAATACACTTTCATCCGTAAGAAAACATATGGGAATAGATATATGTATGTATATATATATATATATATATATATATATATTTATATATATATAATTATAAGTAAGTTTATAATACTATGATACCATCCTAGGAAAATGTTAAAAGTTGTAACTATACAATATTTTGCTGATGTTGTCGAAGGACAGAAGAGCTAAGATTAGGAACACTGTGAGAAAACCCAAAAATACACGTTCATCCATAAGAAAACACATAGGAATATATATATATATATATATTATTGTAAGAAAGGTTATAATCCTATTATACCATCAAAGGAAATTTTTAATAGTTGTAACTATTCAATATTTCGCTGATGTCGAACGACAAGAGAGCTACGATTGGGAGCACTCTGAGAAAACCCAAAATACACGTTCATCCGGAAGAAAACACATGGGAATATATATATATTATTGTAAGTAAGGTTATTATCCTATCATACCACCCAAGGAAAATGTTAAAAGTTGTAACTATATAATATTTTGCTGATGTTGTCGAACGACAGAAGAGCTACGATTGGGAGCACTCTGAGAAACCCCAAAAAATACACGTTCATCTGGAAGGAAACACATAGGAATATATATATATATATTATTGTAAGTAAGGTTATAATCCTATTATACCTTCGAAGGAAATTTTTAATAGTTGTAACAATTCAATATTTTGCTGATGTCGTACGTCAAAATAGCATCGATTGGGAGCACTCTGAGAAAACCCAAAAATACACGTTCATCCCGAAGAATACACATAGGTGTATATATATATATATATAATTGTAAGTAAGGTTATAATCCTATGATATCATCCAAGGAAAATTTTTAAAGTTGTAACTATACAGTATTTAGCTGATGTTGTCAAACGACAGAAGATCTACGTTTGGGAGCACTCTGAGAAAACCCAAAAATACACGTTCCTCTGGAAGAAAACACAGGAATATATATTATTGTAAGAGAGGTATACATAGGTTAGGAATAAATATATATTTATCTTTAGGGAGGAATATGCATAATTATATAAAAGACCGGACTCTACATATACCATATTTTCTTCTGAATGACTGAGAACGTGTATTTTTTGTGTTTTCTCAGAGTTCCCCAAATAGCGAAGGTTCGTGGTTTTTTCTGCGTATTGAAAATATAATAGATACAGTTGATATTTGGAATGTCTTCTAGTGGCATTCAAATCTTCGGAGTGGATTAGTAATAGAGTACACTATTGTCACAAACTGCGTCACCAATTGAGAAGTGTGCATGGCGTTTATGCGAATAAACACATAAGCTCAGGGTATTGATGTTGTATCCAACGTTTAAATTTGTATCAGTGTAAAGGCGAATGGTTTTTTGATAAATGAATTCGCAGGTCAATTAATGAACATGTTGATTTCGTCAACGACCATGGCCGAAGGGATGTTCGCGAGTGGAATCATCTTCTACGACTTTGCACTGTACTCTGCTCAAGATGACATCAATGGTATTCTGTGTAATGGTAGTACAACGCATCAGATTGTCTAAGACATTGGTTTACAAGACAATTAAAAACGTTTGAAATAGGTATAAAAGAGTTAACTTTCGGTGTTATATACCTACGATACATTTTGTTTCATGTCATCCATACATCAGAAGGAATAGTTTAGGTAGGTAGGTATGCGAGTTCAGTAACTGTTTGGAGTGCTGCAAGTAATTTAAGCTTTCCATATGTCACACAAGCTGATAGAAATTATCTGACCGCTATAAGAAAAAAACATAATTTAATTCTAGTTTCTTGGAAGGGTAGCGTCAGTTCGAATCCTGGGCAACACAATTAATTTTCAGACATATATTGAAGACAGTCGAGTTGTTCTCATTCGCAATTAGTCTGTCGTTCGAGTAAGGGTTCTCTTTCTCTGACTGAGTTCGAGTGACCTGAGACTTACGTATTTCTCTCCTCGCGAAGGTAAGGTGAATATTATATCAACAATATCAATGAAAGAAGTGCTTGTGCTTTGTAATGGACGGAAACCACACTGGTAATCATTTAGCATGTTAAATTTATTTATTTATTTAAAATTTTGTCTACGTACTAAATATTCAATCATTTTTAACAGCACTGACAAAATACTGATCAGCCGGTGGCCATTTTAGCAGCTGGGAAGATTATATATTTTATTGAAGTATTAATCACACATGTGAGTGCTGACAGGAGTGCAGGCAGGATGGCCGCTATCAGTTTGACAGTTCCAGCTGTGTGCACATTTTGCCAAGGGGATTTCGCGATTGAGAGCTTAACTGATTAAAATCGCAAAAATCTGGGGTCCCCCAAGACTTTGTACTTGGTCCCTTTTGGTTCTCTCTGTTTATTAATGACATAATTGAATGTTTGTTGTTTCCTAAACATCACCTTTACGCAGATGACCTGCAATTTTACTCATACTTTGACAAAACCGACGTTAAAATGTATTTTGGAAATATGAACCATGAACTGTCAGGAATACATAGTTGATCTGTTCGAGACAACCTCAGTGTTAATCTTTCTAAGACACAGTGCATTCTGATTAGTTCACCAGCTTTTGTATCCACTGATGACCAACAAGTTATTCCGGTTATTGTCTCCAATAATAATTTGATTAGTCCATCAAATACGGTTAAAAGTTTAGGTACCATAATTCATAAATATATGTCTTGTACCAAAATGTTACTACTAACTAATGTAGAAATTGACACTATTCATTGCTATCTTTAAAGTCTTAAAAAAAATACTACTGCCTCCTCGAATGGAAACCAATTTAGTTCAATCTCTACTAATGGCTATAATTGACTACTGCATTGGTCTTAATAACAATTTAAGTTAAAGCCACGTGACACGACAGCTGAAACTTCAAAACACATGCGTGAGTTTGATATTTAATTAAAAAACACGTGGTACCATTAGCCGTTACGTAAGGAATCTGTCTTGGCTTAAGCTAGATACAAGAAGAACTACTCATATCCTATTCTTACTCCATAAAACACTTAATACTTTCAGACCTCGCTAACTTTACAGGTGGTTTTCCTACCTGAATGTTCGCCACCCAGTCAACATGCGCTCTAAAGCCGACAATACACTGCTAATATCGCAACACAAGACCAGATCCTATTCGAGTTCTTTCGCCACTGCCGAGTCGAAGGCAGTGATGTGTTTACTTGTTCCCTAAATATGTAATGTATCACAGTGTTTTATTCTTTGTATACATAAAGAAACCCTGATTTTTAATTAAATTGAAAATTTAGTAATATTTTATATTTACAATTAATACGGACAAAAGAGAGATCTTACGTGTGGCAGTAATACGTAATAAGAAATAGTTCCACACAAAATATTATCAAACTGTGTGTGCACTAATAAGGGGCGTTATTCCTTTGATGTAATTTCCTATCTCGGCCAAGTTTTATTTGCAAGAAGCGAAGGAATATCCTGAAAGTAGAACTTAAGAGGTGCTTCAGATAATTTGGAATAAACCGTATTAATGGACTATAACGTAGATAGTAATAGCAAAAGAGCTGTATCTGTGATTGTGTCTGTAACAATACGCATAATTCCTAGTATAGACCAATCTGTTATAGCTACAGAACAGCTAGTTTCTCCAACAGAAATATAATTTAGTTCTTATTTGGTTGTCCCAAACATGTGAGATTTGGTTGTTGCAAGTAAATATTTGTATGGCTGCACGTATATTAGAGTTTCGGTCATTATAAATATAAGGAATGCAGACAAAGATTCTAACACATACCAAGCACGTTCACCCGAACAGTACACATTAGGTACCTGGACCACAGCGATCGTTATAACTGAGTAAGTGTATTTGTATGGCTGCACGTATATTAGAGTTTCGGTCATTATAAATATAAGGAATGCAGACAAAGATTCTAACCCATACCAAGCACGTTCACCCGAACAGTACACATTAGGTACCTGGACCACAGCGATCGTTATAACTGAGTAAGTGTATTTGTATGGCTGTACGTATATTAGAGTTTCGGTCATTATAAATATAAGGAATGCCGACAAAGATTCTAACCCATACCAAGCACGTTCACCCGAACAGTACACATTAGCTACCTGGACCACAGCGATCGTTATAACTGAGTAAGTGTATTTGTATGGCTGTACGTATATTAGAGTTTCGGTCATTATAAATATAAGGAATGCCGACAAAGATTCTAACCCATACCAAGCACGTTCACCCGAACAGTACACATTAGGTACCTGGACCACAGCGATCGTTATAACTTAGTAAGTGTATTTGTATGGCTGTACGTATATTAGAGTTTCGGTCATTATAAATATAAGGAATGCAGACAAAGATTCTAACCCATACCAAGCACGTTCACCCGAACAGTACACATTAGCTACCTGGACCACAGCGATCGTTATAACTGAGTAAGTGTATTTGTATGGCTGTACGTATATTAGAGTTTCGGTCATTATAAATATAAGGAATGCCGACAAAGATTCTAACCCATACCAAGCACGTTCACCCGAACAGTACACATTAGCTACCTGGACCACAGCGATCGTTATAACTGAGTAAGTGTATTTTTAACCTACTTTCCCAAGGAAGGAATGGCTCATGGGATCACATTCCTGCCTGTGTATGTATGTGTGTCTGTGTATCACACCCATCCGCCCCCACCCCTCAAACTTTCAATTTTTGAACGCGTCAACCGAATGTCACCAAACTCGGTACATATTAAGTAGTTATTAAGGAAACCTAACTTTTGCAGTTCTAGACCACTCCAAGTATCAACGTTCAAAACGGTGGCCATTTAGATCATTAGAGTGATATGTAATTTATCGAAAACCATTCTACCGATTTAAATTAAATGTTGTACACTGAGAGCGCAAGGTGTAAGCATTGAATTCAGAGGTGAATAGTGTTCGTCGGCTATTTCGGAAGATAGTGCTCCATGAAAAAATAATGCTTTCACATTGTTTCTCTAAAACTAATCAATCAATTTTCGCCGGATTTGACACGTAGGTAATATTATGAAAGGCCGAGTAAATATCAGTAATTGAATTTTATTAGGGACTTGTTTTCAAAATGGCGGTCATACAAATATTTTGAATTTATTTAGTATACACACCATATCGTTTGACAAATTCCAACCAAATTATGTGCGCTGACAGTATATATTGCAAGCATCATATAAGCCAAAATGAAAACACTTTTGTCGCCATTTTCTAAGATAGCCCTACATGAATTAATAAAGTGGTTGCGTAATACCTCAGGAACCAATTAACATATTATTGGCAAATTTGGCAAACATGTAGTAGGCCTACTGCGGCAGTGGATATGTACAAACATGTTTCAAGTATGTTAGACCATGTTATCAATATCAACTTAACTTTTTATGCTGGGAGTGTATATAGTTAACATCAAATGTGTATACACGGAGCCTCTTTTGTCCTTTGTTTGTAAAATAGTGCCACACGAATAAATAAAATTTTGTCAAATGTCC
This sequence comes from Dryococelus australis, assembly GCA_029891345.1. Taxonomy (NCBI): domain Eukaryota; kingdom Metazoa; phylum Arthropoda; class Insecta; order Phasmatodea; family Phasmatidae; genus Dryococelus; species Dryococelus australis. The sequence continues at coordinate 3,627,243 of CM057005.1, read as the reverse complement.
GGAAAAATGTACCGATTGCCACCAAAAATGGGAAGCAAGTAGTAGTGTGGTAGGTGACTTTAACAATTGTGTTTCAGGTTTGTCGAATACCTATTTTAAAATTGGTGGACATTTTACTATTTTAGTTTTGTGCTATATCGTCGAAAACATGTAATTAACTACTGAAACTTTGTATGCCTATATATGACCTACAATCATTATATGTATCTACACAAAATAGATTTTGTCATCCATTTTGTAAAATAACATCACATGGCAAATTTAAATTATGCAATATCTCCGAAAAAAGTAAACAATTTAATTTAAATTTAGCGAAGAAGTTATATTGCTGTAGGCCGTATTAATTTATAAGTTTTGGGTGTATTTTTCATTTTTTCAGAATGCCACCTATATGAACATTTTTGCTTAGTGTTCTATGTGTACGAAACTATATGACATATTTAAATTTAACTACGTATATTGTATCAATGACAATCGTCGAATGTGCTAATACACAAATTGTCTGTCCTCCATTAATGAAGATCGTTACATGAAGCATGGAGTTTTTATGCCATATATCGAGGACCAATTAACCGATTCTTAAAAATATTTCACGCATATATAGCTAAAGTAGGGTATATAAGTTGACATGTTTTACGTGTGGCAGGCATATTTTATGGCGTTTATATGCATGATTTAGATTAATATGTTATGTCTACGAAAAGTTAAAAAAATTCAACCAAATTCTGTATGCAAACAGTATTAATTAGAAGCAACTTTGTGCACACAGGGAACCTGTTTTTCCAGAATTTTGCATAATATGCATAATATTGTCAGGTGAGTAAATTGAACATTTTTAATGACTTAAATAGTCACACAATGATTTTAAAAAGGCACACCATATAAATATTTTGATATGTTTTGCATATCTTTTTTAGCAATTTATTAAATGTAATCAATTTTAATGCTGAAAGAAGATATTAGTAACATTCTATAAATAAACTGTTCTCAGGCATTTTGTATTAGATGTCCCTGTATAAGAAAATGAAACTTTTATGCCATATCTCAAAGAACAATCAACCAATTTCCACCAATTTTTTTTTACACAAGCTGCGCTATTGTAGCCAATGTAAACTAGTATTAAGGGTAGCGGTGTTTCTAAACAAAGAGATAACGCCTTTAATTAAACGGATTATCGATTTGAAATCAAATTAATCGGATTATCAATTTGAAATCATATTGATCGGATTAATTCTTAATCCAACCATAATCCGATCAAAAAATTTATCCGATCTTAATCCGGTCGAAAACATTAAATCCTAATCCGATTAAATTGGATGAAAATATGATCAAATAAATTTGTTCAAAGTTTTATATCAAACTTGTTTGATCAAATTTCATCCATGTGATTTTTTGCGTGTATAGTTTTGTGCAAAGATTTGCTAAGGCAATATATTTTTTTCTTGGGGGGGGGGGGGTTGGGGAGCGGAATGGTACGTACTCACCTTTGGAGCTATGGTGGTGTACTGGGGAAGGGGTGTGTGTGTATATATATATATATATATATATATATATATATATATATATATATATATATATATATATATATATATATATATATATATATATATATATATATATATTAAGTGATATATTAATGTTTTAGAATATTTTGCCTGACGTGACCGAGATTTGTGCAGCGATATCTGAATATCGATTGTGCTTCAGATACATGAAAATACCTTTATGAAATAGCAATTGAAAAAACTCAGAATGAAATCTAAATAATATTTAAGTCCTTTATGTTAGTAATGTAAAACAGAATAACTTTCGTGTAAACAATTATATACACGACGACTGTTTCCAAATGAAATTAAACCGCTGATGTTACACATGAGTGAAATCAAGTAATGAGTTATAGCTATAAATATATAAATCGCACATAGGAATAAATGAAATTGTACAAGCACATCTCCGAAAACACGTTCGGTCAGCTGTAAGGTTAGTGAAGCAGTGCCTTATAAGCCGTGTGTCGGGAGCAAGACTAGAGGCATCTATTTCGAGTGTTGGTTGGTAGGCAACTGAAGTTATAGCTACTCGTAAAGATATGTGAATACACAACTATGTGACCAATGGATAAAAATTATGTTTATGACTCACATATTAGATTAAACAACAAGTTTTGAATATAAAAAAATATCTAAAGAATTAATATTTCCGCATCAAAATGAAAACTTGCTTACCAGCTGCAGCAATCCTGCTTATTTAAAGATGGAATCACATTTACACAAATTAAGTGATACAAAGTAATTAACAAAACTAAAAATATATGCTATCTTTCCTACGAATCTATGAGTTATAAAATAATTAAAATTTAACCAAACACAACAATGCACGTCTCTCTCATTGATTCTGAGCTTATCATTTACCTTACAATGTTAAATTATTTAAAACACGTCGATCCATTTGTGAGGGTGGTGAAGGAACGACTCCACTGTATCACTTACGTCAAATTATAAGCTGAGCGAGTTTTTCCCTGGAAACAGATCATGCATGTGTTTCAGTCAACTGAAGTTATGGGGGAAACTTCTCGACACTAAAAATTATGTCACAAATCAATAAAATTTATTTATCTCAGTTTACGAATTCACCAGATTATATTTCCCTACCAATCTAGTTTTAATGATATATTGTCTACAAAAAATTTAATCACATATTTCTCAACATTAAACCGTTCACATGAAATTTTAAACATAATGCAAAGGAAAAGAATCACGTAAATGCACAGAAAAAGTTAACCTATTATTAAAAATTATTTCACTTTCTTGGGAAAAAATAATTCTTCACTAGCATTATTTCATGTATTTTGCTAGCATGAGAATAAATTATTTTTTAAACACAATTTCCATCGAAGCATAGGCAGGCTCATATCGTGCGGAGAAGGATTTAATCATGCAGGACTTTACATAAATGTAGAATTTTTTTAGAATTAATTATCAAACTATTTCAGTCCAAACACTTGGTTGAAGAAAAACGGTGAAATTATTTAAACTAATGGATGGACTATAACAATCCGTTCGTATCATACAAAAGATTTTTCGCGATAATAAAATTAAAATTATTATATGTAAACATGTATATAATATCTCATGTAACAATAGGTGAATCCCGAAGCAGATATTATCCTATGAAAATGTTTGACGATAGCTGAAGCCTGCTGGCCAAAGTTAGCTGGTCGGGTGCACAGATCGTGTATCATTCGATCCTCGCACGAAGCCCCGGCAGATGTCGCCCCAGCTGGTGAAGGGCTATTCCCTACGAAGGACAGAGCAGAGAGCGATGGGCAGCAGTACATATATCCAGAGCGAGGGTTATCATCTAACTAAGATGGCACTGGACGGTTGGAGCATCTGTGCCCTGTCCAATGGTATGTGGCCCCTCCTCTGACCCTCACCCCTAAACCAGAGTGTGTCTTTGTACACCTTGGACCCCTGTCTAGCTGTCTCCCCTCGGGCCTGTGAATTTTGAACTCTCCCAGAGCAATGGCCTGGCCAGAAAAATGGTTTACCGTATTCGTCAACCTCAATATTTAATTCCAGCAAAATAAAATTTAACAGGAAATCACACTGATAAAATGATTTCCTCAACACTAAGAATTACATTCAAAATGTCTTTGTTACACTAAATTCCATCAAATTTAAACTGGTTTGAAGTAAAAAAAAATAAGTTTAATCAGTTAACTTTGAAAAAATTGTAAATTCATCCTGCTATCCAACAAACTTGGAATTAATTTAAAAATTTCACAGAATGCCAGGAAACTAAGTATAATTTCATACAAGAGATATTTTCACTAAACTCAATTTTTTATATTTTTTTCAAAGAACGTAGTTTTAAAAAAAAAATCATTCGATTTATTAAAACTTACAAGATACACAAGTCAGAGGTTTTAAGTATGGAAAACGTATGTATTCAAATATTTATGTGTAGCAGAGAAAAAACTTTTTTTGCGTGTAGAATTTCTTTATGTGAGCAGAATTCCCATACAAAATTTTGTGGATATCCAGTCAATCCTAAAATGTGTACAGTTGAATAAATATAAACTTATTCTTACTTAAAAATACTACTTTTCGACTTAATATTAATGAAACACCACGACTCCATCCTGAAATGGCTTCTATCAGAGCTGTAATTGGGCAAATTTCAACAATATTTCAAAAATATTTTCTAAAAGGTCCAAATTTAAGCAAATTTATAAGGCAAACTGTGGCCATTTTGTAATTGTATACCCCATATTTTAGGATAGTAAATTCCGACTATCAACAAATTATTTACATCGTAAAGAGATACCCGAAACACAAAACATTATTCCTTACAACTTATGTAATCGACATAACGAAATATGAAGTAAAATTAACTGAAAAAAATAGTTGTATTACATATGTACATTTCAAACAATGTTTAGACAAGCTCCAAATAGATTACTTAACATGATCGTTTCAGTAACCAAGTCTTTAAACAGTCCCTAAAAATAAACTTCCAAAGCCATCTCTTCCTTTTACACTCCTAAATTTAAATTATTCTTTATTAATTTTTCATCGAATATCAAGTAAAGATGTACCGATTATCCAACTCAAGATACAAGGTGTTATATTCTCATTAATATATGTTGATTTAACCACATGGTGAAGTAGTATGCATCATTCCGCACTTAACATACAAATATTGGAGGGGAAGCCATTTTATTGTCATCAATTAAACGAGATAATATTTAAAACACTGCATTTATTGAGAAAATTTTAGTTTTCATTCTAACCTCGAAGAGTAATGTCACAATCTACCTCACTGTCAATGGAAGCGGATTCATCACCTAATAAACTACACTGCAAATACTGTGGAAAATATACACGTTCGCCTACAATGCTCACAGGCATGAGAAGAGTGAATGTTTTAAGAACACATCACGGGATATTCTTAACTGCAAAACTGTTTTCGACAGTTCGCACAAATGGATAACTTGAATATACATCACAAGATCAGTAAAAATAATGTTCTTACAGAGAAACGATATGTAACATCTCCACTGCATAATAACACAAAAGGAGAGGGAATTAACTCCAATACAAGTAATGAAATAGAATCGGATCATATGAAATATACACTTACATGTGAACATAACGATCTTTGACGTAATGTAACAGAACTATCTGTGGAGAACAGTATGGGTAACATTACACCTCCTCTTTCTAAGCAAAGTAAAGTCGATATTAAGATAAAAAATCAAAGAGTTGTCTTATGCAAGTGATGTGAATAAGGCTGAAAACAGTGCATATACTGATTACCTAATTACTTAAGACTCTAACAAGCTTGTAATGAGACTTAGATATTTGTTGAAGTTAAAAAAACACGGGGACAGTTATGGAATAAAATATATAGTTTTGATCATAAGGGCACTTAAGGAACGAGGTTACATCGAATGAAGTATTATCTGCAAACATCCGAGAAGTATGAAGACAACATATATTCAAAAAAAGTATAATACTAAATCATTGGCGATGCTGTCAGATGATATGGCTAAAGATATTATGACACTTATTCTATAATACCCCACAGGGTAAAGTTGATAGACCTTTCGACTGAATGAAGTGCTACCATACAAGAATTGCAAAGATGTTGGAGGAAATTTTACACACCTCATACTGGCATGAGGCAAGGCTTGCAGTTCAGCGGGTCTAGGCATTCTGGGTTCTGTGAAACAGGAAATTTAGGGAATTTCCCATTGTATAAAACATTGTACCAACAATTATCTATGCATCGAAGCAAGTGAAGAGATTTGAGCGGCTCTCCAAACTTAGAACTTGAGAGCCGATGAGGGTGAAGCGATACGAGTAATGCAGCAGTGCCAGATTACATGCCTTGTTATTGCTAATAAATGTGAATTACTTAGTGCACTTGTTACCAGCAGTTAATGCTCTGTATTGGGAGATATGAAAGTCTATGTACAATAGCATTTGCAAAGTCCAGTCTGAACTATGGACACTAAATTCTTCTAATCTGGTAGTTAAGTAATTACTGTTATTTTCATAAACTTCACCAAAATCGGAACAATGCTGAATGGGAAGAGAATTGCTCTGAAAAGAGAAAGTCTTCCCATTGTTTTCCTTTGCTGTAACAGATTTAACATACTTACACACTGTGGTAATATAAAGTCAAATAGGGCGAGATGATGGTGTAGTTTAATACATCAGAGGAACTCTGCACCTCGAGAAAAAATGTGAAAAGTCAACGTTAGTATTAATCCTATCGTTAACTATCTGCTCATCAGTTAGCCTGCCGGTGCATGCCCTGATCAGTATTTTGTTTCTGAGATTGGATGATAAACTATACACTGAGGCTAGGGAATCGGAAAACGAATTACTTTCATCCCTCAATAAACATATCGAAATTTTTGAGGAAATGCAATTGTTGGAGCTGGAAATGTTACATGCTGTTCAGTAGGTGGACCTTGCAGAGCTAAGTGTGGAGATGATTGTGGAGCTAACTGCTGAGCATGTAAAGCATGTGGATATTGCATAGAATCAGTGTTGCAACTTCTACAATGTCTCTTCAGAATATCACACTGTGTAAATTGTCTCTGGCATAAGTCACACTGAAAATGCTTTCTTGAATTTCTCATTCCACAGCTAGTTCTTTCATATCGTCGTAAGTTCCGCAGAACTGTAAATTCTCTACCACAGAAGCGACACAGCAGAGACAACATTGCTTCTGTACGATTCCATGTCTAGAATGTTACTACACGAAAATGTAAAAAAAGAAGTTTAATGTGAATGTCTGATCAAACAATGAGTGTAGATATCTACTCAGGAATGAAGACAACTGACAAAAGAACCTGAAGTTGCACACATTTTATAAGCAGTTATAGGTAATTCTAGGAAGTGCAAAATGTAAACAATATGTAAATTAAGGTATTGTAAATGATTTCTTTATAAAACACAATATGTCTGATCCTGTCTTTTCATTTACCATTCGGATTTTTTTTCCTCCCACAAGAATACAATTAGAATGATAATATACATAAATAGGGTTGTAGTGCTGAAAACAGAAAATAAAAACCAACAATTTTACTCACTACCACTATTTATCTATAAATAGAATGTGCATGTTAGTAACATCCTAAACAAAAGGGGAACATTTTATATTATAAAGAAAATTTTATGAGAGAGCGAAGCTGTGGGTTTGGATAGCATTAAGCTGCTGCATTTTACAACAGTGCAAGCGATGTTTTTTCAAAAGATATCGGGGATGAGGGTAGAGACAGTTAGCGAAAGTCAGGTAACAAGAGCTGAGGATTTGGGGGAGCAGTCCATCACAATAGGGATCGGGCGAGAGATTGGGCTGCACATGGGATGGACCATGCATTGTGATGGGAGCTGTGTGAAGTGAGATGTAGGAGGCAGCCATTAAGCACCACCTTACAGACACATTCCCCCTTCCCCTGCCAGCACCCGAACCATGCAGAGCTACACCGGACATGTGCCTCTGCATGCAGGCTGGCCAGGAGGGAGACTCGACACTTCCCCTCAAACCCATAACCTCCGCCGACTCTAGCCAACACAGTGGTAGTGTATGTCTCTACTGTTAGCATACTCAAATACACCACTTCGCGACCTGTCTTGCCTAGCCTATCCTAACTTGTTTTATCCAGTACACATTTCTTACCAAGCACATGAACTGCATTTACAACAACAAATTTCAATGACATTTTAAGCCCAGTTTGAACATGATTTTTTTACACGAAAAACTTTTTCATTTACAAAGAAAATATTTTTCAAAGCGATGTAAAATTACTTTACAAGATTTAAAGTTAACTTATTTGTTACTCTTAACAATTTAAAAGCATTTTAAAATATGAAAACTAAATAACAAATTCAATTTTTCACCTAAAATGTGTTTAGTCAGGGGGATACTGTTGTACACTTATTAAAACTAAATACACTTATTTAAATTAAATTTATTAAACATTATTAGATTTGACATTTTTTAAGAAAATTCTATTATTGTTTTCTATTACAACTAAATAAGCAAACGGGATACACATTACTCGAAAAAAACTAAATTAAATTATATTCCCAAACCACCCCATCATGCACATCAAAACATTACATTCGCTAGAGTTACTCAAGGTCCAATCATCCATCAAATTACACATCCTTCTCCAAACAACGACATTCTGAACAAGCTTAGCAGTGAAGGCTATTCAACTTCCACTTATTCTATGCGTAAGCGGCTTAGATCTACCTTTATTAGCTGTTCCATAATACACACATCAGTCATAACCAAAACACACCATTGAAAACCATAAAAGTACTTAAAACTAGCAAATATTGTAAACATGAAATGATTTTTTGTAACAATCAATCAATTTGATTGAAATTGCAACAATTTGCTAAGAAAGATAATAATTTTCATTCAATTTGTAACAACTTGTTAAGAAAGTTAATAAATTTTCAATAAAATTGTAAAGAGTATAAATAATTTGCAAAAAAAAATTAATAAATTTTAATTAAATGTTAAAACAGTTAAAAAATTTCCAATAAAAGTAAAACAAATTGCCATCAAAAATGTGTAGATTTTATGAAAATACCAATAAAATGAAAACATTTTAAAACTTATTTTTTAACGATTACTGATATACTTAATTAAAAATCGTGACACAAATTTTTTGTTACCAAAAAAGAATTTAAAAATAAGTAAAACATTTTTGAACTAATTTACTTACATAAAGACTAGTAGCAAAGGTGGTATGTCTCGAAGGAGGCCTGAACCCAGGTCAGGAAGGCTGAGCACTACCCCGCCCAGGCAAGCGAGAGTCCGGGGTGATTGGCCGTATTCCCAGGCGAGCTTGGGGGTGGTTACTCCGGTAGGCGTACAGTTCGTCAGGTGAGTGGTATGCTCGTCTGTGCAGGTTTCTTGACTGCTTAACACCGTCGTGGCAGATACTGGCAAAGGCAAGCAAGCAAGCGACTGGCGGGCGACCAAATTAACCCCGGCACCAGCTCCGATCAGTGCGTGGTTGGTAGAACTGTTTCACAAGCTGGATGGCATACTCGCACACTGGAGGGGGGATGTTTACCCCGTGAAGTCAGAACCACAAATTACGAGCTCTGGGTTGGTGCCAGACATCCTCCCTTGTCGCAAAAATTTATATTATGCTATTCGCCTCAAATCTACACCAAACAAAGAATAACGTATTTGAAAGGTTTTTAAGCAAATTTTTATTCAAATTTAGTGCAGATTAAAAGGAATATTTTATGAATTATCGCGTTTTCTGACATTTTAGTGTATATGTATTGGAATTTAATGTGGAATATTTGTGTTTATTCGATTGTAAGCAAATATTATTATTATTTACCTATTTAATTCATTGTTATGTTACATGAGCTTTTTTGCAACATGAAATGTTTGCAAGCAGAATGTTATACTACGATTAATCACATATGTTTTTAGAAACATTAACGAATATCAAGTAATTGTATATATGTTTAATTATTTAATTGTGGTTATATAATAAACTAGCAAAAAATGTATACATATTCCATAGTGTTATGTTCATTAATCCTTTATGAATTATGTTTAATGCTTACTAACTTACAAACTAGATTACATTCATACATTTCCTAGCTGGGACTCGAACCCAGAAACTAGATTTCAATTAACTATGCCTTATCCGGTATTAAAGCCCAGAGCCTCCTAGCATTATCTGATTATGCCATGGAGGCTGGTGAATGAATAAACTATTTTTTGTGTATTTATGGAGTGTTGTAAAAAATAATAGAACGTTTTCCAACAGATATCTTTGCCAGGAGAGAGTTTCAAATATGTTTAGTTGAATAGTAATTTGGCAAAAGAATAGGTTTGTTTGTTTCTAGATTTTATACTTCCCAATGGCTTTTTCATTACTATACTCGTTTGATAGAAACCAAACATCTATTAATTTATTGCAACAATTAATTTATCGATATTATTCCTTTTCCCTCTCTTAAGGTAACAATTTATTTCACAGTTGTTATGGGATTTTATAAATTAGAGTAAAAATTCAATTTACAACATATTTTATCGACAAAAATATATACAAGTACACTTAGTTTCAAAAGTTATCAAATCAATTTGACGCCAGTAAGTACACAATGTTCCAAAACATAGCACATATTAGACAATTATTTCAAATATATACACACACCACCAAACACGCAAATACAGATTTCTCCAAAATTTATGTACAACATTTTAACACTAGCAAGTACAGGTTGGTCATGAAATATAGCACATATTAGAAATTAGTTTCATATATATACATCATCAAACAAGCAAACACAGAATGTAAAAAAAAAAAAAAATCACAAACACTTTAAGACAAGTTATAAACAGTTAGCAACTTCCGTAAACAATGTTTTCATGCATTTACTTAATATTATATCCGAATCACCTTCTTGAACTCTTCTTTTAAGGTGGGAGCATTTCTTATGAGCTTGCTTTAACCTGTCTGTTTGAGCACAAATGTCTTTACATTTGGGGGAATGTAAAATGATACATTCAACTAAGTTTGGGTAGGTTTCTACCTATTGCGATTGAACATCTTCAATACTAGATGGAAAAGAAGTTGTTGCAGTCATGTACAAAACAGGTCATTTTGTGATATCACTGCATTGCATCAATTCGTGGCTTTTTTCATTTCCTAGCAGAAAATAAATCACTTTAAAATGAAAGACACTTTTACAAGTTTCCATAAATTCATGGAGAAACTGGATAAACTGTTGTCCGTAAGTAATGTTCGAATTTCCTTATTTTACACTAACATAATGGTTTCCAGCATGAAAATACGTCATATTACTTGTTTGCTATCCAATACCTGACTGAGACTAGTTAGTAAGGAACAGCATATGAATATTTAAAAAAATATACTCTGACATTTAAAGTAAAACAGTGATTTTGGACTAAATTTTATTTTATTTTTGCTTGTTTTATCGTAAGATTTTGATGAAACACACCCAGTACGAGATGTGTAACCAAACTTTTGGCAATAATGATATAAAGTATGAAGATCATTGTCACATTCTTCGAAATACTGATAGGGAAAATCAATGTCTGTATTATAAATAAGATGATTCTAACATCAGGCTTTCGATCTACAATATGCAGTCTCTACTAGTTTACAAGAGATTTCGAACTGTTGCAATTTGTTAAACTGGAATCAAAACTACATGACTTAGTGCATGCTGACAAAGATTCAGGCCAGTATGTACACTTAAAATGAATATCTGACTCATATATTTCCTTAACAACAACATGTGAATATGCTACATTATAAGTTACAGAAAACAAAGCCTTTTCAATAAATGCATACTTGCAAATCGCAAGAACATTATTCTGAATTAGTCACTTCACACTCTACTTCATACACATATATTTTGCACATTGATGGAAAAACTAGATGTCCTTGTTCGAAAATAAAATTGTGAATGTCTCCATTGCAGGTCTCCTTCCAAAGGACAGTGATTCCCTGGTGAGGTCTGGTGAGTTGATAGGCGATTACTCCATTTCCAAGTTCCTCTTCAAGCTCTTTGGTAAGAATGGCTATCATCAAATCTTCTAATGTAGATGGCCGTTGACTGTTGGGGCAGAGATATCTCACAGCACAATCGTTGCATACTATGCCTTCACCAAAGCCAGTGCCGAAGCTGTTGTCGTAAGTGTAGCACCAATGTTCTATATTGTTGCATACTTTAACTTGTAAAATACTGTCATACAGCTTAAAGAACACTCTTCTCTATCAAATTTGCAGAATCTCGTATATGTCTGTAAGCTGAAGATGCTAGTTATGGCTGACAATTTAATACCAAACACTCTCCTTTATAAAGTTGGGTTTGACATCATTTAAGTGTTATTGCTTAACCAAACTTTACAATTCCAGATCACAGGGAGTAATTAATTCTTGGTTTCCTATATACACAAAATGTTCCTTGTTACATGTTCGCTCCATACTGTAGGAATAGACCAACTACATTCCTTCTGCATGACATATTTCATTTTCTTGAATGACGTATGTTTCGTGATTTCTGCACTTTGAGCTCAAATGTTACTTGACTCTCACTTCAAGGTAGCTTACTGTTAGGATGCAAATTATACAAAGGACAAAATCATCGCCCAAAACAAACGTCGAAAACTTTTAAACTATAATCAGGACTGATTAACGAGAAACGCCAATATTCTTCTCCATTAAACATCTGAATCTGTAGTGGACTATCTTCTTCAATTCGAAACAATACGTGCATGTATCCTGGAGTAGCACTAGAGTAGTGTAGAGTCGAATCTCTCCATGGTAACTGAAGCTCCAGTGTACAATTCATTCTCTTTAAAGATAAATTTTCTTCCAGTTTGAGATATTATTACTTGTTCAACGACATCTTGGTTAAATCGAATTTACAAACACAAACATTGCTATACCAAACTTCGCAGTCCCACTTTCCACAAGGCGAGATTTTACTACAATTACTTCCTTTCATTTGCAATATGTGCTGTATGATATCATATGTTTCAGTCCACAAGGTAGGGCTGATGTAGAACTCTCTACGTAATTTATATTTTATTTGTTTCGATCCTGTTTCCTTGGTTATTTCTTCACTTACAGTTTTAAAACATAGATCTCCAGAAGAACAATGCAGGTTGCTGTCAAGTGGCATATTAAAAATCGGACAACCATCTTCCTCATTACACAAAACATGCTCTAATATGTATTTTCTGAGAAACTTTGTGCAAAGTTCTAGTGTTCATCAATGTTGTGCTTCTGGAATTGAAAGTACATGTTGTTTAGAGACTTGAACCACACTTTCTTGTAGGGCTGCTCTCGATTGAGTTTCTCTATTTTAAAAGTCTTACATGGGTGTAAACCTGTAACAAACCATGTTTCGAAATTATTATGTTTACATGTAGGTGGGATGTTTATATAAAAACTCTCTTAAAGCTTCGCTTTTGCATTGCGAACATAACATTTTTTTCTCACAGTGGATAGTGTTATAGCTTATTGCTATTGAATTAATACTCGAACAGTCGTGATATATTCTGATATTTATAACTCTGCATTTGTTAAACTTTTTAAAATTTCCTTTTGCATTTTTCCAAGTACATATACTGGTTAATCTTCGAGGAGAGTGTCGTTCACTTATTGGAAATGCTCTTCTTATGCTATAACACCAGAGTCCCATTTTAGGTCATGTATCTCGTATATTTGTTGCCGAAACATCATTTTAACTTCAGGTTTTAAATTATGCCAAGATCTGAGAGATTTGAAACTTAATACTTTTGAATCATTAGCATCAGTTGCTTAAGACATTCCTAATTCTTTAATTACAAAATAATTGCCTTGGTAATTTTCGACAACTTGCGTGTAGCACATCATTGTTAGGTTATTAATTTTTTTGCACTGTCAAGTTATACAGTATGTACAACAAGTCTCCATTCATTTTACTTATAAGATCTCAGTGGTCGCCTCGGAATCCACTTCGTCAACCCTGGAATCGTCCATCACTACATCTGAGATAATTCTGGCTTCAATCAGCTGTTCCAGCCGTTGCAATATACAATCCCTCTGCATATGTTATAAGATCTCATCATTAACGAACATTGACATACCGTCAGGGCAGTCTTCCGACGCAAGATACGACGTAATATTCTCATCAGCTCGTAAATGTTCAGGAAGGAACGGATATACTAGCTTAATTTTGTGTCCCGCAAAAGTAATGGTAAACTATTTCGGAACACCCGCAATTGAGAACAGTCTAAGATCAATAACGTTTTGGCATTTCCATATGTTAGAATCGCATTGAATACTTCAACACATTCCTCATCAGAAATGTCACAGTAGTGACCTTGATGCATTAAAATTGTAGATTTTTTCAGTGCAAGTCTCGATGCTGTTGTGGACGTCTGGAGGTGTAGCGAAGTTATGCGTCGTTCTCGCTGTGGACGCTTGGCATTGTTGTACACGCTGTGGAGGCCTCACATCTTTCTCGTTTTTATTGCAGATGTAGTGATACTGCTAATGCAATGCACATGCATGCATGCACTCGAAGTGACCTTGGCATCTAATGGCTTAACATTGAGAAAAAAATGAATTTATTCCTCCTTATATAGTATATGGATTTAAAAAGGTCGCTGTTTTCCTTTAAATTAGATTGAGTTAAGATCTTTTAGAAAATATGTTGAAATATCTTGGAATTGGACATATTACAGCTCCGATATAAGTCATTTCAAGCTGAATTCATGCTATTTCTGAGATATTATGTTGGAAAGTAGTATTTTTAAATAAGTATAAGTTGATATTTGTTCAAATTTATACATTTATGGTTGATAGTGTGGCAAAAAAAAATCTTACTTGGAAGCTTTGAGAGAACTGTACACATGAAATACGTGTTTTTTTCTCTTCTACACACAAAAATTTAACAGATTGAAAGTTTCGAATGTGTTGCTTTACATCGCCCTTAATTAAAAGACATTTGTTTATAATGTAATTTTTCAAATGGTGAAACTTTTAATTATGAATCGCCTAACTGGAATGATACATGTTTGCAAACAGTGTTCTTTGAATACTTAAGTCATATAAATTATATTTAACTCTCCTAAAATTGAGTGAGTGATAATATGCCTTGTTCGAAAATATACTTAGTTTCATGGAGTTCTGTGTGATTGTAAAATTTATTGTAAGTTTACTAGAAATACTTTAATAAGTTTACTGGAAATGTGATAAACTTAAAATTTGTTGTAAGTTGGCAAATTAAGGTTCAGGTAAGGTTTAATTGCTAGAGATTAGGAAATAGTTTTATCGGCGGGACTTGGGAAACCTTTTACTTCGATACCAGCAACACAATCAAGTCAGTGTCTTGCCTGGAGAGTGCGACAAACAGTCTTCTGGATGGATCAATGGCCAGGCGTCAGTCTAAGCTTGGAGAGCAGAGTGGAGGAGGCAGGCCGGACAAGTTCTAATTCGAAGGTAGAGAAGACTTTGCAAACAGGTCAAATCTTTGGAAGAGTCCAAAATTCGCTGCCCGAGGTGAAGTGGGTAGCTAGGCAGTTAAGCATGCTGCCCTTGATATGGACAAAGATGCACTCTGGTCTAGGGTTTGTTGGAGATAGGGTTGGGGGAGGGGGCGCATAGCGGCTGCAGGCAGCGCTCGAGCTAACCAAAGATGCACTCTGGTCTAGGGATTGTGGTCAGTGGAGGGGGCTCATAGCACTGGACAGGACAAAGGTGCTTCCAACCATCCACTGCGATCTTAGTTTGTCAACAACCCTCGTTCTGGATACACGCACCACTGGCCATCACTGTCTGCTCTGTCCCTCTTAGGGAATAGCTCTTCACTGGCCGGGCCAACATCTGCTGGGGCTTTGTGAGAAGACCGAGTGATAGCAAACCCCGGCCAGCGGTGTCGGCCAGCAGGCTTCAGCTGTCATTAAATTTTTTCATTGTGTAATATCTGCTGTGGGCTTCACTTATTGTTACATGTGATATTATATATGCATTTTAATATAATAAATATTGTTTTAATTATCTGGAAAAAAATTTTGTGCTTTAAGACCAGATTGATGAATTGTGTCCGCTATAAAAAAATATTTTATGGTTTTTATTCGACCAAGTGTTTGGATTGAAATTGTTCGAAGATTTATTGGTTTTTAAATATATCCTATGTTTCAACAAAGAGTTGCTGGATTAAATCCTTCTTCATGTGATCCGTGTCTCCCTACGCATCGACAGAAATTGTGTTTAAAAATCATTTATTGTCATGCCGCAACATACCTGAAATAATGTGAGTGAATAATTTTTCCAATGGAAGTGAAATTATTGTTTAAAATGGGGTATATTTTTGTGTCCATTTACATGATTCTTTTCCTTTGCATGTTGTTTAAAATATCATGTGAACCATTTAACTTTGAGGAAGACATGATTACATTTTTCATGGATTATAACTCATTAAAAGTAAATTTATAGTGAAATATCAACCTGTGAATTCGTAAAAAGAGATAAATAATTTATATTGTTTTGCGATGTTGATGTGTATTAACAACTCTTTTCGTACATTTCCGAGTTTTAGTGTAATTTCAGCTCAGTCACCTGCCAACCAGTGTTCGAGACAGACATCTCTAGTCGTGCTCTCGACACACAGCTTATAAGGCACTGCTTCACTAACGTCACAGCCGACCGAACATGTTTTGGGAGAGGTGCTTGTACCATTTAATTTATTCCTACTTGTTATCAATTCGTTGTGAATTCCAGTCATGTAATTTTAACTATAACTCGTTACTTAATTTATCTCGTGGGTAATATCAGCAGTGTAATACTTGTTAACTGATTTGGAAATGCATGAATCAAGAATTTCTTTATTTCTGTTATTTTGCATATCTTATCAGATGCTGACACAGGATGGGTTACTTAAGTCACTGTCTAAATTTGGTTTTAAATGCAATATATTGTCTTTCCTAATAATTTCATTTTTCAGAAATACACCCCTACGTCAGTCGCCTTCCAGACGTGCTAGTACGACACACAGCTTAAAAGTTACCACAAATTTGAGTCATTTCTTCAGCGATCTCCCGACCTAACAGCATTTAAGAAAATAATTTAACTTAGTAAGGTATATTGTTAATTTCTTCCACAATATATGGGGTACTTCATTACTTATAGCATACAGGACGTAAATTGTTTTAACATCTCTTTCCCTTTAATTGATTATCAATTGCTATAACCTCAGTTGCCTATTGGCCGCGTCTCCCACCACGGTCTATGAGCAATATCCCTCACAACCCAGAACACACTTATGCCCCTCTTTTACCAAACGCAACTCATATATACCCTATACAATATACCATTCCCCTCAGTCGAGTGCTTGCCAGTCGTTGTGCAGCACAACATCGCTGCCATATATACAACCCTTCCCCAACACATCACACCACAGTACAACGTCAGAGCTCCGAGGGTCAGTATCTACCAAACTCAACTCATATATACCCTATACAATATACCATTCCCCTCAGTCGAGTGCTTGCCAGTCGTTGTGCAGCACAACATTGCTGCCTTATATACAACCCTTCCCCAACACATCACACCACAGTACAACGTCAGAGTTCCGAGGGTCAGTATCTACCAAACTCAACTCATATATACCCTATACAATATACCATTCCCCTCAGTCGAGTGCTTGCCAGTCGTTGTGCAGCACAACATCGCTGCCATATATACAACCCTTCCCCAACACATCACACCACAGTACAACGTCAGAGTTCCGAGGGTCAGTATCTACCAAAATCAACTCATATATACCCTATACAATATACCATTCCCCTCAGTCGAGTGCTTGCCAGTCGTTGTGCAGCACAACATCGCTGCCATATATACAACCCTTCCCCAACACATCACACCACAGTACAACGTCAGAGCTCCGAGGGTCAGTATCTACCAAACTCAATATATATATATCCTATACAATATACCATTCCCCTCAGTCGAGTGCTTGCCAGTCGTTGTGCAGCACAACGTCGCTGCCATATATACAACCCTTCCCCAACACATCACACCACAGTACAACGTCAGAGCTCCGAGGGTCAGTATCTACCAAACTCAACTCATATATACCCTATACAATATAACATTCCCCTCAGTCGAGTGCTTGCCAGTCGTTGTGCAGCACAACATCGCTGCCTTATATACAACCCTTCCCCAACACATCACACCACAGTACAACGTCAGAGCTCCGAGGGTCAGTATCTACCAAACTCTACTCATATATAAACTATAAAATATATCATTCCCCTCAGTCGAGTGCTTGCCAGTCGTTGTGCAGCACAACATCGCTGCCATATATACAACCCTTCCCCAACACATCACACCACAGTACAACGTCAGAGCTCCGAGGGTCAGTATCTACCAAACTTAACTCATATATACCCTATACAATATACCATTCCCCTCAGTCGAGTGCTTGCCAGTCGTTGTGCAGCACAACATCGCTGCCATATATACAACCCTTCCCCAACACATCACACCACAGTACAACGTCAGAGCTCCGAGGTTCAGTATCTACCAAACTTAACTCATATATACCCTATACAATATACCATTCCCCTCAGTCGAGTGCTTGCCAGTCGTTGTGCAGCAAAACATCGCTGCCATTTATACAACCCTTCCCCAACACATCACACCACAGTACAACGTCAGAGCTCCGAGGTTCAGTATCTACCAAACTTAACTCATATATACCCTATACAATATACCATTCCCCTCAGTCGAGTGCTTGCCAGTCGTTGTGCAGCACAACATCGCTGCCTATTATACAACCCTTCCCCAACACATCACACCACAGTACAACGTCAGAGCTCCGATGTTCAGTATCTACCAAACTCAACTCATATATACCCTATACAATATAACATTCCCCTCAGTCGAGTGCTTGCCAGTCGTTGTGCAGCACAACATCGCTGCCATATATACAACCCTTCCCCAACACATCACACCACAGTACAACGTCAGAGCTCCGAGGGTCAGTATCTACCAAACTCTACTCATATATACCCTATACAATATATCATTCCCCTTAGTCGAGTGCTTGCCAGTCGTTGTGCAGCACAACATCGCTGCCTTATATACAACCCTTCCCCAACACATCACACCACAGTACAACGTCAGAGCTCCGAGGGTCAGTATCTACCAAACTCAACTCATATATACCCTATACAATATAACATTCCCCTCAGTCGAGAGCTTGCCAGTCGTTGTGCAGCACAACATCGCTGCCTTATATACAACCCTTCCCCAACACATCACACCACAGTACAACGTCAGAGTTCAAGGGTCAGTATCTACCAAACTTAACTCATATATACCCTATACAATATACCATTCCCCTCAGTCGAGTGCTTGCCAGTCGTTGTGCAGCACAACATCGCTGCCATATATACAACCCTTCCCCAACACATCACACCACAGAACAACGTCAGAGTTCAAGGGTCAGTATCTACCAAACTTAACTCATATATACCCTATACAATATACCATTCCCCTCAGTCGAGTGCTTGCCAGTCGTTGTGCAGCACAACATCGCTGCCATATATACAACCCTTCCCCAACACATCACACCACAGTACAACGTCAGAGCTCCGATGTTCAGTATCTACCAAACTCAACATATATATATCCTATACAATATACCATTCTCCTCAGTCGAGTGCTTGCCAGTCGTTGTGCAGCACAACATCGCTGCCATATATACAACCCTTCCCCAACACATCACACCACAGTACAACGTCAGAGCTCCGAGGGTCAGTATCTACCAAACTCAACTCATATATACCCTATACAATATACCATTCCCCTCAGTCGAGTGCTTGCCAGTCGTTGTGCAGCACAACATCGCTGCCTTATATACAACCCTTCCCCAACACATCACACCACAGTACAACGTCAGAGCTCCGAGGGTCAGTATCTACCAAACTTAACTCATATATACCCTATACAATATACCATTCTCCTCAGTCGAGTGCTTGCCAGTCGTTGTGCAGCACAACATCGCTGCCATATATACAACCCTTCCCCAACACATCACACCACAGTACAACGTCAGAGCTCCGAGGGTCAGTATCTACCAAACTTAACTCATATATACCCTATACAATATAAAATTCTCCTCAGTCGAGTGTTTGCCAGTCGTTGTGCAGCACAACATCGCTGCCTTATATACAACCCTTCCCCAACACATCACACCACAGTACAACGTCAGAGTTCAAGGGTCAGTATCTACCAAACTCAACTCATATATACCCTATATAATATACCATTCCCCTCAGTCGAGTGCTTGCCAGTCGTTGTGCAGCACAACATCGCTGCCATATATACAACCCTTCCCCAACACATCACACCACAGTACAACGTCAGAGCTCCGTGGGTCAGTATCTACCAAACTCAACTCATATATACCCTATACAATATACCATTCCCCTCAGTCGAGTGCTTGCCAGTCGTTGTGCAGCACAACATCGCTGCCTTATATACAACCCTTCCCCAACACATCACACCACAGTACAACGTCAGAGTTCCGAGGGTCAGTATCTACCAAAGTTGCTCCTCACCCACACCAAATAAAAATAATTCAAAAAATAATTCAAAAAATAAAATAAAGTGCCTTAGCACACCTTAGCATCAAACTATGCACACAAAAATATAATATCAAAGAAATCAAATCAAACAATTTTGATGGAAAAACTTAGATAAAATTGATTTGATCACATTTTTCATCCGATTAAACTGCATAAGTATTAGGATTTTAAAAATTTGATCGGATTAAGATAAGAATAAAAATTTTAATCGGATTAAGATCGGATTAAGAAAGTCATCAGATTAAGAACCAACCCAATAATTTTGATATCATATATATAATCCGATTAATCAAAGGGGATATCCCTATGTTTAGAAATTATTGAAGTCCCTACTACAAAACTTCTGTATTTTTAGTGGCTCAGACAATTTTTTCTTTCAAAATGATGGCCGCGTAAATACTTCAGGCAAGTGAACCTTATCATTCAAATCGTTAGACTGTGTACATCATAATCTGATGCTCCGAATCCTACATTCGTGATGCAGTAGTTTGCACGCTACTTAGTTTATTTTCTGAATTCGAATCCCGCGTAAGTCACAAGTATATTTTAATTGTCTTTGTACTGTTTCACATGTGCCAGGTTTTATCTCTAATCATACGGCTGTCAATTAGACGTCAGCGCATTCCTACCGCCTAGGTTGTTAAGAAATTCACAAAAAATGGTTGCACCCATGTAGAGGAAAGTATTTTCGTTAGTTACCACTATGTTACGTGCATGAAGGGCAGGTACAATGCGCAACCTGGCTGACTCCAAAGCTCATCATACTCCCCTTCCGGGAAAGTAGACAACATTAGACGATTCGCAAGAACATTCTTGATACTAGGACCCTCGGCGCAACGCGGCAATGCAGAGAAATCTCTGGGCGATGGCCTACAGCGCTGTAAATATCGCAGTTGTCTAGGTGTCGGGAGTCTGTCGGTAGATGTCACTTGTTGAGACCGGTGACCAAGCAAAGTCTATTGCGGGAGTGGCGGACGGCGACTGTAGATAGCCAGACGGCGGCGGAAGAAGGACTTGTGGTGTGAATAAACGAGAGGACGTGAAAACCGTCGAGAGAAATATACCCTCGGAAATATCTAGATAATTGCGGACTACTAGGACATGGACTAATGTGAAGTGTGACTGAATTACCACATGGTACGGTCTTATTGTAAATATCTAGATCATTGCGGACTACTAGGACCTGGAGTAAATTGAAGTGTTACTGAATTAACACATTGTACGGTCTTATTGTAAATATCTAGATCATTGCGGACTACTAGGACCTGGACTAAAGTGAAGTGTTACTGAATTAACACATGGTACGGTCTTATTGTAAATATCTAGATCATTGCGGACTACGAGGACCTGGACTAAAGTGAAGTGTTACTGAATTAACACATGGTAAGGTCTTATTGTAAATATCTAGATCATTGCGGACTACTAGGACCTGGACTAAAGTGAAGTGTTACTGAATTAACACATGGTACGGTCTTATTGTAAATATCTAGATCATTGCGGACAACTAGGACCTGGACTAAAGTGAAGTGTTACTGAATTAACACATGGTACGGTCTTATTGTAAATATCTAGATCATTGCGGACTACTAGGACCTGGACTAAAGTGAAGTGTTACTGAATTAACACATGGTACGGTCTTATTGTAGATATCTAGATCATTGCGGACTACTAGGACCTGGACTAAAGTGAAGTGTTACTGAATTAACACATGGTACGGTCTTATTGTAAATATCTATATCATTGCGGACTATTAGGACATGGACTAAAGTGAAATGTGACTGAATTAACACATGGTACGGTCTCATTGTAATTATCTAGATCATTGCAGACTACTAGGACATGGACTAAAGTGAAGTGTTACTGAATTAACACATGGTACGGTCTTATTGTAAATATCTAGATCATTGCGGACTACTAGGACCTGGACTAAAGTGAAGTGTTACTGAATTAACACATGGTACGGTCTTATTGTAGATATCTAGATCATTGCGGACTACTAGGACCTGGACTAAAGTGCAGTGTTACTGAATTAACACATGGTACGGTCTTATTGTAAATATCTATATCATTGCGGACTATTAGGACATGGACTAAAGTGAAATGTGACTGAATTAACACATGGTACGGTCTCATTGTAATTATCTAGATCATTGCAGACTACTAGGACATGGACTAAAGTGAAGTGTTACTGAATTAACACATGGTACGGTCTTATTGTAAATATCTAGATCATTGCGGACTACTAGGACCTTGACTAAAGTGAAGTGTTACTGAATTAACACATGGTACGGTCTTATTGTAAATATCTAGATCATTTGGACTACTAGGACCTGGACTAAAGTGAAGTGTTACTGAATTAACACATGGTACGGTCTTATTGTAGATATCTAGATCATTGCGGACTACTAGGACCTGGACTAAAGTGAAGTGTTACTGAATTAACACATGGTACGGTCTTATTGTAAATATCTAGATCATTGCGGACTACTAGGACCTGGACTAAAGTGAAGTGTTACTGAATTAACACATGGTACGGTCTTATTGTAAATATCTAGATCATTGCGGACTACTAGGACATGGACTAAAGTGAAGTGTGACTGAATTAACACATGGTACGGTCTTATTTTAAATATCTAGATCATTGCGGACTACTAGGACCTGGACTAAAGTGAAGTGTGACTGAATTAACACATGGTACGGTCTCATTGTAAATATCTAGATCATTGCGGACTACTAGGACATGGACTAAAGTGAAGTGTGACTTAATTAACACATGGTACGGTCTTATTGTAAATATATAGATCATTGCGGACTACTAGGACCTGGACTAAAGTGAAGTGTGACTGAATTAACACATGGTACGGTCTTATTGTAAATATCTAGATCATTGCGGACTACTAGGACATGGTCTAATGTGAAGTGTGACTGAATTTACATATGGTACGGTCTTATTGTAAATATCTAGATCATTGCGGACAACTAGGACCTGGACTAAAGTGAAGTGTTACTGAATTAACACATGGTACAGGCTTATTGTAAATATCTAGATCATTGCGGACTACTAGGACCTGGACTAAAGTGAAGTGTTACTGAATTAACACATGGTACGGTCTTATTGTAAATATCTAGGTAATTGCGGACTACTAGGACCTGGACTAAAGTGAAGTGTTACTGAATTAACACATGGTACGGTCTGATTGTAAATATCTAGATCATTACGGACTACTAGGACCTGGACTTAAGTGAGGTGTGACTGAATTATCTCATGGTACGTTCTTATTGTAAATATCTAGATCATTGCGGACTACTAGGACCTGGACTAAAGTGAAGTGTGACTGAATTAACACATGGTACGGTCTTATTGTAAATATCTAGATCATTGCGGACTACTAGGACCTGGACTAAAGTGAAGTGTTACTGAATTAACACATGGTACGGTCTTATTGTAAATATCTAGATCATTGCGGACTACTAGGACCTGGACTAAAGTGAAGTGTGACTGAATTAACACATGGTACGGTCTTATTGTAAATATCTAGATCATTGCGGACTATTAAGACATGGACTAAAGTGAAATGTGACTGAATTAACACATGGTACTGTCTTATTGTAAATATCTAGATCATTGCGGACTACTAGGACCTGGACTAAAGTGAAGTGTGACTGAATTAACACATGGTACGTTCTTATTGTAAATATCTAGATCATTGCGGACTACTAGGACCTGGACTAAAGTGAAGTGTGACTGAATTAACACATGGTACGGTCTTATTGTAAATATCTAGATCATTGCGGACTACTAGGACCTGGACTAAAGTGAAGTGTTACTGAATTAACACATGGTACGGTCTTATTGTAAATATCTAGATCATTGCGGACTACTAGGACATGGACTAATGTGAAGTGTGACTGAATTAACACATGGTAACGTCTTATTGTAAATATCTAGATCATTGCGGACTACTAGGACATGGACTAAAGTGAAGTGTGACTGAATTAACACATGGTACGGTCTTATTGTAAATACTGCAAGTTTAAAAAATGGAAATAAAATTTTCTAAGCAATTTAATAAGTTTTGAGATACTGTTAGTACGACTGATTTGAATTATTTAAACACATTCATTTCTTTGAGGTAGTTGTAAATTGTATTGATTGGATTCATTAATTGTAAAAATCAATTGATAATTTATTGTGAGTTATTGTGTGGAGAGAAATTTGATATCGATATTGTAAATAAATGAGGATATTATATGAAACTATTTTATTTATTTAAGACCTACATTCATTATCGAAAGTAGTTCAGTTCCCCATTTAAAAAAAAATGCAACAGTATTTTCCTGTTAATTTATAAAGTATATAATGCATTACATTAACATCAAATAACTTCATAATTTATAGTTACACTTTGCTGTTTTCTGTAGAAATTGTTTCACTGAGATTGTTTCGTTTATTATTAAGCGTCAATAAATACCCTAAAAACACTCTTATTATTCTAATTGTTACCGACATATAATTAACCAACTCTCG
This sequence comes from Dryococelus australis, assembly GCA_029891345.1. Taxonomy (NCBI): domain Eukaryota; kingdom Metazoa; phylum Arthropoda; class Insecta; order Phasmatodea; family Phasmatidae; genus Dryococelus; species Dryococelus australis. The sequence continues at coordinate 3,602,540 of CM057005.1, read as the reverse complement.
ATCTGTAATTTCGAACCTAGGTAATCAAATAACTCCATTATCCTAGTCAAAAAATAAATACCGGTAATGGATGTAGCGGATATTTTTGCCGCCACAATTTCTGTAATACCAGACCTATCAGAATGTTGTAGCTTACCAGAGTCTTATTCACTCCAAACGAAATATTCATTTGACTGTAGCATGTGAGTTATAATGTTTATGGCAATGAAACTGATTAGTTTAACGGACTTATATAATGTGTGTGTATTTAGTACATGTCGATGATACGTGAACAACAAAATATGTGCTCGGCTTAAAAAATTATTTCAAATGCTTTATTTCGTTCGACGGAACCAATGCAGATGTTTGGAGCAAAAGCAGCTTATTCAATTGAACAAAATACAGTTCGGTAGAAACAAAGAAAAAAAAATTACTCTTCAAAAAAATTTGTTTGGTGTCTGCAGCACAATGTTTTTCTCAATGCACAACAAAGAGATCTGTAATAAAGTAGTGACACATTATGTGACTGGTGCAGAAGTTTGGTCGCTGCAGCCTTCGAATCCGATTACAGAACTGTTTTGCTGTCACTTTTTTCTCGGAATAAATGAAAGGGTTAGAAGTGTGAGAAACGATAGAAGAGAAAGACTGTGAAGGAAAAGGAAGGGGTAAGGGATGTCTTTGTTCTGCTGTTCGTTACTGGGCAGAGGCAGTGATGTTCACTCACTGCAAGTGGGAGAAGTAAGAGGGCGCGCATCAACAGCTCTCTTCTACAACAACACTCGCTAGCAAGGTGCGGCCTGTATAAAGACTGACTGGAGTGGTGTTGTGTGGTCGGACTGTTGTCCACTTGGTGGCCTCTCCATGCCTTGTGGTCCAGGCGGCCGGAGGCTGGACACCCCCTCCCCACCCCATTCCCTCAACGCTCTCCCACCCCCTGGGAGCCTGACTCACTCACTGACCACCGGCCTCTCTCAACACACACTGTGCATTGTGCTCTCCAACACATCTCCTTTACTTCTCTGTGCCATACTTGTGGATACTTTAATAAATTACAAATAGTATTAAATAATATTATTTGCAAACATTCGGTTGATGTAATTAATATATTTATTTCAAATACAGATTCATTCTTTTAAATTGGAGTAGCCAATAAACATTCCTTTTGGAATGATCCATTTTAGCAACTAAAAAGCAAAACATATATATATATATGTTTTCATTGTGACTGTAAGCGTTTCAGTGCACTTATAGACTACTATTTACAATGTTTTACTGCAGTGCACTTATAGACTACTATTTACAATGTTTTACTGCAGTGCACTTTTGAGTTCATCAGAGGAAAGGTAGTTGGTCTCCGCCAAAATTTATGAAACATTACCGTGCTGCGAAAATATTTTTTGATAAATTGCCTGTTGTACTTAATTCACAAAGTATACGCTGTTTAGAATTAACTGGCGTTTTAGAAAGCCCTGCTAAGTAAAAACTTTTCTTTCTTAATTTGTATTCTTCTGCTAAATGCAACATTAAAAATTGTTTCGCCATTCTTGACTTTGTTCGGTCAACACCCAAGTGACACCGTGTAAATTTTAGGAGAATGCTTGAGTTAATAATATGAACATTCCGTTTTGTTTGTGTAAAACGAGACACGATGACTTCAGTAGCTTCAAATTTAAATATTAGTCTCCAAACATAAAGCCACGTGTTAGAACTATAACCATTTATTTGCTTCCAACTTAACCAGCAGAATGCAGGCGAATGTGTACTGTGGCATGAGTGTAACGGTAATTCTTGTTTCTTTGTTTCAAAACTGATTGCTTTACAATGAAGAGCTTCTAAAGTCTGGTCAATTCATGTTCATCTCTTTTGAATAAAAAATTCAATAAATCACCCCATGTAGACCTATCACATGTTTAGTTGTTTCCAAAATCGATCATGCATCACAAGTGTTTTACACTTAAATTAAAATTTTTATCGCCCTATTTTTGTTTCACAAAATTTTCCCTTACCTTTGCTCTTATAAATGTAATATTCACTGCACATTAAATACAAATTTAAAGACAGAGAAAAGAGCTGTATTTGTAAAGGAGAATTATTATTTTCACTTTACAATTAATATGAATTTGAAACAGAGAGAAAATAGTTATGCTAGTAATGTATTACTTTAATATTCACTTGTCATTTAATATGAATTTGATACAGGGAGAAAATAGTTACGTTGGTAATGGGTATTTATAATACTCGCTTCAAAACTTCATATGAATTTCAAACGGAGAGAGGAGTTGCATGTTGGTAACATCCAGCTAAATATATATAGTTATTATATTTTATATTATTGAAGTTAGAAATGTATAGCCATTTAATTTTTGCAAATTAAACATTTCTTGCAAAAACATTAAAATTTTTGGGTAGCTTTGACGAAAACGAAAACACATTTTGCTGATGCGTAGAAAAATATTGACGTGTGACAGTGACGTTGTTCCCTCGGGCCTTTTAATGTAGTTGTTAGATCGTAGTTGACATGTGGCGGAAGGATGCACAATGACTCGTGGGGAAGTATACAAGTTGAGTGGGCATGTAAGACTGGTGTGTAGCTGGACGACAGCTGTGTACGTGAGCTCTTGCAGCCGCGCGCCGGTCCAGGTGAACAGGCAGCTGACCAGCTAACTGGCCACTGACGTCTTTCCTGTAGGTCCGGGACCTCCATTCACAGACACAACAACAAATTAGCAGTGGCAAGCGGACTTCGAGCAGATAGCATCGCAGCAGCTATGACACCGACCGAGCTCTGCTACACTCAGACAGTGTGCACAACACCTCAACTCTATCCAACCAGTCTCGCATCGATATACGCCCTTGTACTCGTGTGTTCATTTCATGCGGCAGATTACCACATCCGGAAATCCGGGCGCTACTCCGCCGGAAATGGAACCAGGTTCGCCTAGGTGAGAGGCGAGTAGTCTAACCACTAGACCACCGCGGCGCCCGCTAACAATTTATTGTAGAACTGTGCGTGTGGATAGCGAGGACTAAGATGGAAGGTCATAGTCTGTTGTATAGTCATCACGGATTTACAGAAAGCACTTCGCGTGCTGTTGGCAATAATCCTGCGGTGGTGGGGGAGGAATTAGAAGAAGCGATTTGTAGGATTGCCAAGAGAGACGATTTATTCCTGTCTCGTCCTGGTGCAGATGAAGTCGTTTGGTTCTCCTCCCAACAAGAGAGAGAGAGAGAGAGAGAGAACAGTCATCTACACCCTCGCTAACTGCGGGCTCCATTTGTCCAACAAGCAAGCAGGCAGGCGACTTGGCTCTCTCACACAATCAAGACCACGCGATGTTCCCACGCTGAGATTAATGATCATTTCTCCTCTCTACCCGCTGCCACGACAAAACGGTCGCCACGAGGCACAAAGTTGTTGTTCGCGCAAGAACTTTTGACGCCGCAAATTACGCTGGCAGGGCGAACTGTGAAAATTATTCCACAATTACCGGCTATAGAGTGTATCGCTAAATTCATTAAATAAACATGCATTTAAAAAGCTTCAAATTATACATTGTTTCTAAACCGTCCGCTATCACTGATAAAACTGACAAGTAATTGCACTTTAAAAACCTTAGAAAATCAGAGACAATCAAGAACGGGTCACTTTGCTTTTTCTCCCGGTATTCTCCCCCCCTAGCCCCTTTTTTTTCACCCAAAAATAAATCCATTTGCTACTTCCACGCCTGTGTGAGTAAAACCGGCTATGCTAGCGCCTTGAAGCCGGTTGATTGTCAGCCCAGACTTGACTACATAATAGCGCATTACTGCCAATACAACTGTAACTGTGTGACGTCAGACATTACTGAATATATACCGACAGCCCTCCGCCATCCGCTCTAGGTTCTTCATAAAACAAAACCATTTCAACGGTGTTTTTTCTGCCTAAACTGATTCCTAAGTGTGACATAGGCCTTCAGGTTGGAAATGAAAACAAAATCTGCAGGTGTTAATGAAAGTATTTGAAAAATAACTTTTGAGTGTATGGATGTACCAATTATACACTAATCTTCGGCTACTGGATTTCCTGTCTCTCGCATAAAATATTTTGCGGTAATTTATATGGTTGACACCCTTAATACACGTGGAACAGTAGTTAATTTTTATGGTTTATTTATTAAGCACAGTTTAAAAGTCAACAAAAGTGTTCAACTTGTGTTCATTTTTCCAAACGCTGTAAATTTGAAGAAACGCTTCATAAGTCGACGAATGTTTGAATGTGAAGACCAGAGCCTGGTCCATGAATACTGCTGGGAGAACGCACAGGCACTGTAAAATGCCAGCAATAGCTTATAATGCGTTAAAAGCACACGTCCAAATTGTGTGTATATACAAACTGACGTTTTTTGTAATATGTGGCAATGGAGATGTTACATGGAAACGGTGGACTTGGCCAGTCGTGAGAGACAAAAAAAAAACATTTTTTGTAGAAATCCGTATTTGGTAACTTGTAATTCTTTTTAAAGGATTTCTGAGAACCAAAATTTTAACAATAAAAATTATAAAAATAACTGAATAACATTACGTGAAAATGCTAACACCTGAAAACTCATTTGATTGTGAATTGAATTGTGAATTGTATAGGGCTTGTTAACGTTCTCCGCTTTCATGCCTGAAGGCTTATCAGGAGATGGCTTACAAACTTACTTGTGACGTAATTGAAACTAACATCCATGCCTATGCCTTACTTGGAATTCGAACTCAGAACCTCCCGCACCCCAGACCGGCGCGCACCAAACGACTTTTATTTTTAAAGTTGGCTTCATTGACTTGATTGTCCGATGCACGTGCCGTTGGACAGAGCGTGTGTGATGTTTGATAGTGTGCGTTAATGACGTATTACGAGCTGTTGAAGTACAGATCCACAGTACACAAGAGCACGACATGCAAACTGAAGATGTTCTTGTGAGGTACTAGAGCTCGAACTGCCTATTACAAGTCCTCCAGGCTATCTCAGAGGGCAGAGCCAGACACCTGCGCCACCTGAGCTCGGCAAATCCAGTTGGTACTGCGTGCATAACAGATACTTCGACAACACTTCTGAGGCATTACTCACTCACTAAATCATTCTAATATACTGCTTAAGGTTCAGACGACAGTTGACAGTGCTTCAATGCAGTATGATTAAACATCAATGACCACACAATAAAGCACCTCGTTCGCAATTACAAGTTACATGTTCAATTTACATGTAAAAGATCCCGTAGGTTTAACAACTTTAAGTGTCTGACAAAATGTGTATGTGATGTTACTCTGAACTCAACATATAGAAACATTCCTAATGAAATCACTTTGTGAAGTGTTTTGTGGGTGTTAGTAAATGCCTTAATAAAAGATATGACTTCACTTCACAAGTAACGAAATGTCATGTCATTGATGAGCACTACCTGTGGTTTTCATTAATACGGTATATCTATTATACTGCGAACAACTAATCAAATATTATATATTGCTTAATTTTTCTAATTGCAGATATTCATTATAGTGTTCATTAAAAAACTTATTTTGTTTCCATAGTGGTGTAACATTCCCTGTGCTTCAGTCTTGTCAATATGTGCCCTCTACAAGTCTTTAGACAACACATGTTTTTTTAGCCTTAATTCTGAAGTGTGTTTGTATGTGCTATTGTTTCACTTGAAGGAAGGTAGAAGGGTTTTAAGCTGCTTCATAAACTGCTACGAAGTAATATTGTTTCAAAATATTTTGGTTTTCACTGTTTTACTTTGTAATTTGTTTGTACTTTTCACTATACGTATCTGGGATGATTTTATGGCTAACGTTACCTTTCCATCGATTAAAGGAGATGATGCCACAATCACATACAGGATGATTGACGAGGAGTTACCACTATTCACATGGCCTATTCCTAACTTAATTTTGAGCAAAATACGTCTTATAAATGTGGGTATTATTGACAAAATTTACAGAGTAAGTGAAAACATTTGAAAAGTGGCGAATAAAATAATCACCCTTTCAGAAGTAAATACAGTGCTGTATTATCCGAACCTATTGTTTACAGTTGAGCATCACAATTGCGTCTAATAATCTTACGAAATATGTTCAATAATGTTTTCCTCTACTTCCATACACTTGGCCGCAAGCATATGTGCCGGCCGTGTTTCTCTACTTCCATACACTTGGCCGCAAGCATATGTGCCGCCCGTGTTTCTCTACTTCCATACACTTGGCCGCAAGCATATGTGCCGCCCGTGTTTCTCTATGTAGCTGCACTCGGATATATGTTGCGGCATGCATGATTCATGCATGTAGTTTCTCACGTATTTGTGCAGTCGTCTGGTAAACTATGTACTGCATCTACCCTCATACGCAATAATCAATGTATTTCCAATGTGCCGAATTACTTTGTAATTATTGGAAATAGGACACACATTTATATTACATTTTTTGCTCGAAATGATGTAAGGAATAAGCCCTGTGAGTTGCCGTAACTCCTCATGATTAATCATGTATTTAGTGGATTTCTAAATTCAGTTTTCACAATATCACGTTCCTCCTTTTAAGGAGATTTTAATAACCTCTGAAGATGGAGATATAAGCTCTTCACGTTTATTTATTATGTTCGTGATACTGTGATCGCCATAAGATTAGTGAACACATTTATTGTGAATAGTAACAAAGGACACCATTGAAATCCTTGCAATTACGAGTTCGTACTGAATGTGTATATATTCTTTGTTATCGGACGCCTTACAACCACCGTCGGGTGCCACTTCCATGTTTAAATAATATTTCGTGTGGAAGAATCTGCCACGATACAGTTAACATAATGTTCCAGTGCTCATTTGAACTTCACCATGTGCACATGAGATACCATATCCTAAATTACGTATAGTTTTATAAAATTGGAATTTAGCTTAGGCTATCTAGTATATGGTAATGTGATTTTTATATGCGAGAAAAGTGTAAAAAAGTTTACAAAATGTAGTCGTAAGCAAAGCGTTTAGAATAACCTGATTATAAATATACCTCAAAAATAGTACATTCCACAAATATAAATAGATCCTGCATGAAACTGGAATCTGCAGTCGTCTTCAAACACACTTGCAGACTGAAGTAAACTTACTGTGAATATAGGAAAGACAAACTTTACTTATTTTTCGTTTCTTTGATTACCTATTCATTTTGAGGTATTTGTTGATGTCACCTGTAGTAACTGTCATTCTCCTTATGTGAAATTATTCCCATGTTACATACATACCTGTTGGCATATGTAATATTTAGCTGGAGTTTATTAAGTGTTTGAAATAAATTGAGTTTCTTTTAAAGTGGTTTTTTGCCACACTGTGGATTGTCTGTTACATGCAACTGATCCTTCAACGTATTATAGACTTGCAATCACCACTCTAAGATGAAGCATTCTTCACTGGTTATAACTTCTACGCTACTCCATTTATCTAACTGATTTTCAGTTGTTAATCGACGAGTGAGTCTTTGAATGGGTGAAATAACACTTTGATGGGACTGTTTGAGGAAGTTTTCCAAGATGTTGGGCGCACGACAGGACTGATCAGGAGGCCTAAGCCATCGCCTGAAGCTGCGGCATAGAGTAGTTAGGTGGAAGAGACGAACACGACTAGCAGCGTGGTGAGAAAGTCCCTGCCCCCGAGCCCCTCCGGCAGCAACTAAGTATGTTCCTGTTAGAAGAGAGGCGAGTAGCCGCCTTGTATCAGCGAAAGACAGCCCTGTGAATGCGGACAAAGCGCGGGCTTAGGTTTAATGGTGTGGTTGTGTTGCCAGGAGTGTCTGGCTGCTCTTTAGACGCCTGCGTGAGGTCGTCAACGTGGTCCTGCCGTCCGGGGGACACCTAGCGGGGCAGGTATACGCCCCCTACCCAGCCACTGGCTGGACAATTGTACTACACACACTGCTCGTTACAAACCACCACAGACACTGCCAACATTTTCCACGTTACTTATGAAAAATGAAAGCAAGCATTTTATGACGCTAAAAGATTTTTACTGGAATTTATTTTTAAATTTTTTTTATTGACTTATGTTTTTCAAATTAAAATTCAAGTGCACTGATATTCTGGATGCTTCAGAATGCATATTTGCACCCCTCTCCATCCCACTCAATGACAAGATTATAATTAGAGCTACTCTGATATTTAAAAATAGGTGAAAGCTGACTAAGTTAACGTTGGCAAATATGGAAGGGAAAAAATGCGTGCTTCATTAAAGGACCTCGTATCCGAACTGATAGTCTAAAAAAATTGTAAATAATCAAATAAGTATAGTTAATAAATACGTAAATAATGAAATGAGTATTATTATTAAAGCGGTAGACAAGAAACTAAACAATGTTAGCGAAAAAGTAATCACAAAAATAGAGAGCATTTGAGAAGTAGTGGACTGGAAATTGTGTGGATAAGAATGTTGATAAAGTAATAGACAGTTTGAATTGAAATGTCGACTGAAGATACAAGGTATAGTGAATGATAAAATATACTGTACGGACAAAAATGTGTGAACGAGTGAATGGACAGTGAGAATGAATTCATGGACAGTGCTAATGAAAGGATGAACAATGTCTAGTGTAAGGTGGACCAGTAGGTGAGCGCCCTCAAAAATAATGGCCAGAAATCCTACATCAGTAGGGACGAAAATATGGAAGGCCAGGCAGCTGAAGAATTACTGAGATCTACCACAACCATGCTGACTAATGTGAGATGCAAGAATAATATAGAGGTCACCTAAAATACAGCTGTAGCAGGAGAGGCCCAGTAGTTCTGCAGTGTGAGTATGTCTCAGCCACGGATAGGCAAAGTTATCACAATTAAGCCCGCTCCATACGATATACAGACACCCTGGCACGAATTCCAGCAACAGTTCGAGATCGTTGCTGCACTGTATGGTTGGCCCGACGAGAAGTGGGCTGAATACCTCGCCGATATAAAGAGGGAGCCTGACCTGCAATGTGCATGCTGCAGTTCCTGTCAGAAAGACATCGACTGGAGTACCTACAGTAGTGTCGGTTTCGGAGCTGCGTTTCGGCAATCGATACATGCAACATACCCACCATACCCAACTATAAAGCCCTAGCGACCAAGGGAAACAACTGCATGATAAGTGGCAGGACAGGGACGGCTGTCCCTTCTATCACTAGAGGGGTGATCTGAGGAGGCACATTATGTCGAATTCGGGTTCATTGTCTACAAATTTAGCAATATAAAGGCACGGCAATCTATATGGCTGGTGACACCTCAACATCCAGTTGGGGCAGTGATGCTGAACGAAGGCGAGGAAGGCTACATCAAGATGATGCTGAAGAAACTGCAGATGGACGTGAGGGACATCATTTCTAGGGTCTGTGATAAAGAGATCTTTCGTCCCCCACACAAACGACACGAAGTGGGTCATGTTGACAGACATGGCAAATGAGAGCCAACTGTCCTCAACATCAGCAACAGCAGCAACCAGTAAGCAATTAGCGAGGGCCATAAGAGTTCAACAACTTGGGGAAAATTGTAAGCACCGACCTCAAGGAGCAAAGGTCGGTAATTCCTGGAGCGAAGGCACCAATTATTTTGCAGGTGTTTTTGGTGAAAATGGACTCGGATACAATATTGGTGGAGAGGAGCCTGAACACTCTTTCTTGTCAGATGGTCATTGACATAAGGGGCGACTTTAATGGTAGCAAGAACAGGCATCCTTGATCCTTTGCACCAGCAATGGTCCGACAAGAGCATGGAACAGGCATCTTTGAGCCTTCGCTCCACAATGGTCCGACAAGAGCATGGAACAGGCATCCTTGAGCCTTCGCCCCAGCAATGGTCCGACAAGAGCATGGAACAGGCATCCTTGAGCCTTCGCCCTAGCAATGGTCCGACAAGAGCATGGAACAGGCATCCTTGAGCCTTCGCTCCACAATGGTCCGACAAGAGCACGGAACAGGCATCCTTGAGTCTTCGCCCCAGCAATGGTCCGACAAGAGCATGGAACAGGCATCTTTGGGCCTTCGCCCCAGCAATGGTCCGACAAGAGCATGGAACAGGCATCTTTGAGCCTTCGCTCCACAATGGTCCGACAAGAGCATGGAACAGGCATCTTTGAGCCTTCGCCCCAGCAATGGTCCGACAAGAGCATGGAACAGGCATCCTTGAGCCTTCGCTCCTCAATGGTCCGACATTAGCACGGAACAGGCATCCTTGAGCCTTCGCCCCAGCAATGGTCCGACAAGAGCATGGAACAGGCATCCTTGAGCCTTCGCTCCACAATGGTCCGACAAGAGCATGGAACAGGCATCCTTGAGCCTTCGCCCCAGCAATGGTCCGACAAGAGCATGGAACAGGCATCTTTGAGCCTTCGCCCCAACAATGGTCCGACAAGAGCATGGAACAGGCATCCTTGAGCCTTCGCTCCACAATGGTCCGACAAGAGCATGGAACAGGCATCCTTGAGCCTTCGCTCCACAATGGTCCGACAAGAGCACGGAACAGGCATCCTTGAGCCTTCGCCCCAGCAATGGTCCGACAAGAGCACGGAACAGGCATCCTTGAGCCTTCGCCCCAGCAATGGTCCGACAAGAGCATGGAACAGGCATCCTTGAGCCTTCGCCCCAGCAATGGTCCGACAAGAGCATGGAACAGGCATCCTTGAGCCTTCGCCCCAGCAATGGTCCGACAAGAGCATGGAACAGGCATCTTTGAGCCTTCGACCCAGCAATGGTCCGACAAGAGCATGGAACAGGCATCTTTGAGCCTTCGCCCCAGCAATGGTCCGACAAGAGCATGGAACAGGCATCCTTGAGTCTTCGCCCCAGCAATGGTCCGACAGGAGCATGGAACAGTCATCCTTGAGCCTTCGCTCCACAATGGTCCGACAAGAGCACGGAACATTCATCCTTGAGCCTTCGCCCCAGCAATGGTCCGACAAGAGCATGGAACAGGTATCCTTGAGCCTTCGCCCCAGCAATGGTCCGACAAGAGCATGGAACAGGCATCTTTGAGCCTTCGCCCCAGCAATGGTCCGACAAGAGCATGGAACAGGCATCTTTGAGCCTTCGCCCCAGCAATGGTCCGACAAGAGCATGGAACAGGCATTCTTGAGTCTTCGCTCCAGCAATGGTCCGACAAGAGCATGGAACAGGCATCTTTGAGCCTTCGCCCCAGCAAAGGTCCGACAAGAGCATGGAACTGGCATCTTTGAGCCTTCGCCCTAGCAATGGTCCGACAAGAGCATGGAACAGGCATCCTTGAGCCTTCGCTCCACAATGGTCCGACAAGAGCACGGAACAGGCATCCTTGAGCCTTCGCCCCAGCAATGGTCCGACAAGAGCATGGAACAGGCATCTTTGGGCCTTCGCCCCAGCAATGGTCCGACAAGAGCATGGAACAGGCATCTTTGAGCCTTCGCTCCACAATGGTCCGACAAGAGCATGGAACAGGCATCTTTGAGCCTTCGCCCCAGCAATGGTCCGACAAGAGCATGGAACAGGCATCCTTGAGCCTTCGCTCCACAATGGTCCGACAAGAGCACGGAACAGGCATCCTTGAGCCTTCGCCCCAGCAATGGTCCGACAAGAGCATGGAACAGGCATCTTTGGGCCTTCGCCCCAGCAATGGTCCGACAAGAGCATGGAACAGGCATCTTTGAGCCTTCGCTCCACAATGGTCCGACAAGAGCATGGAACAGGCATCTTTGAGCCTTCGCCCCAGCAATGGTCCGACAAGAGCATGGAACAGGCATCCTTGAGCCTTCGCTCCACAATGGTCCGACATTAGCACGGAACAGGCATCCTTGAGCCTTCGCCCCAGCAATGGCCCGACAAGAGCATGGAACAGGCATCCTTGAGCCTTCGCTCCACAATGGTCCGACAAGAGCATGGAACAGGCATCCTTGAGCCTTCGCCCCAGCAATGGTCCGACAAGAGCATGGAACAGGCATCTTTGAGCCTTCGCCCCAACAATGGTCCGACAAGAGCATGGAACAGGCATCTTTGGGCCTTCGCTCCACAATGGTCCGACAAGAGCATGGAACAGGCATCCTTGAGCCTTCGCTCCACAATGGTCCGACAAGAGCATGGAACAGGCATCTTTGAGCCTTCGCCCCAGCAATGGTCCGACAAGAGCATGGAACAGGCATCCTTGAGCCTTCGCTCCACAATGGTCCGACATTAGCACGGAACAGGCATCCTTGAGCCTTCGCCCCAGCAATGGTCCGACAAGAGCATGGAACAGGCATCCTTGAGCCTTCGCTCCACAATGGTCCGACAAGAGCATGGAACAGGCATCCTTGAGTCTTCGCCCCAGCAATGGTCCGACAAGAGCATGGAACACTGCTAGTTAACTAAAGTAATTAGTAAGACCATGCCTGTCAGACATAAGAGAATCTTGGTAACCTCAGCATAAGCACGATATTTACATATTAAAGATAGAGGACGAATACTTTCTGCGAGTTGATGTGGTACATAAACTGCACTACCGTATCATTACTGCACTCGGGGTGCTATGGGCTAGCAGTGCCGAGTTGGTAGTGTCAACAAGACAGTATTTATCTTCTTCATGAGTATCCTAGTAGTTTTTAGTGGGTCGACTGAATTGCCTACTTCTGGTGAGATTGTTGTTCCAGCCAGATGCCAGGGAAAATTAGTAATATGTTTGGACATAATCGAACCAGCCCAAAAAGGTAGCATTCTACCACATGCTGTCACTGTTGCAATGACATTAACCTCTGCTAAATCGAACCATTTGCTAGTAAGGATAATTAATATTACTGATAGTGCCATCTGCCTTGAGGAGACCTCGGTATGAGTTGAACGTAGGTCTCGCAGGTTCTTTCAATGTTCCTGAAACTTCGATGACACAAAGTACTGAGTGTCTTCTACCACGTGCTTTGGGATAAATGCTTGAAATGAAAAATGGAAAACTCTCACTGGCGACATGAGAAGGCTGTCCCAGAAACATTACAGAGGAATATGCAGTGAAGCTTTCTCCTCTGGAACAAATGGCATTGGCAGAACTGATTAAGTATGCTATTACATAAACACAAAGGATTGCAGGCCCATATTGCAGACACCAAGGCGACCACTGCTAGCTGCACATGAAGTTGCATAAGATATCCTGAAAGAAATAAATGTTTTGTCTGATATGACAACCACTCCGTCTATGGTGTTCTCTCACTGTGCTTATTAAAAAAATAGATAGATGGTTCTACGATATTTTGTGTTGATTACCACCAAATTAATATGTCACAAAGAAAAATATTTAGCCACTAAGATAGACAATGCACTGAACAGCCTAACAGTTTCATTTTTTTTCTACTTTGGATGCTAAGAGCAGGTACTAGCAATGCCAGGTGGCCCCAAAGAAAAGATTCCCTTAGGGTCCAAGGGAAAGGAACCTGTTAATTCATGGTTGTGTCATTCTTAACCTTTGAATGACCAATGGAGAAAAATGTTACCAGTAGACATTTGCGTGGTGTACCCAGATGATATCATTATCACACAGAGGACATTCGAAGTGCACCTGACATGTGTAGACTTTGTGTTTCAGAAAGTAGTCACAGTCACCTTGGAATTGGTTCCTAAGAAATGCCACCTATTTCAAAAGAGAAATAAATTTTTGAATTATGTTTTGTTGGCCCAAAGGACTGAAACAGGCCCTGAGAAGACCAGAGCAATATGAGATTATCCTCTAACAACTGATAAAAATGGCTGAGTTTCTTGGGCTTATGTGCTTACTGCCATCGATTTCTGTCCGGGTTCGCCACGATCTCTAAGTTACAGAATGAACTAACCGAGACGAAAGTGAATTTATAGGACCACTGAGTGTGAAGTTGATTTTAGTAAGCCAAATGAACATATGATATTTCCACCAGTTCTGGGATTCCCGAAAAGTGAGGGCACATTATTTTGGCTACTGACAGTAGTGATATAGACATTGGAGCTGTGTTATCTCATTTTCAGGATAGAAAGCGGCGAACAAGAGAATACTTCAACAACGTATTGCACAAGCCAGAGAGAGATAACTGTGCTACATGTAGGAAGCTTCTGGCAATGGTGAAGGCAATTTCACACTTCCACCCCTATCTTTACGGCAGACATTTTTTTAAAGAATCCATATACTTCATTATGCAGGCTACCAAATTTCAAGGACCTCGAGGGTCAAATAGTATGGTGGATAAAGCATTATCAAAAATATGACCTTGAAATACAACACAGATCTGGATGCCTTCACAGTAATGCGTATGCACTTTCCGGGAGACTGTATAAACCACTCTGCCATTGTTTTGAACACCAGGAGAAAAAGGCTGGTGTGGTGTGGAAGGGAAGAGTTAAAAATAACTCAAGGCTAGATATCTTGCAATGAGTCAACTACACGGGATGATAATATCATTAGAAATTATCATCTAACTGACCCCACCTTTGCATTCAATATTGGAGTGGAAAGAAGCAGAGTGTCGATCAATATGGGGGCAGATATCCAGTCTATGCCCAAAGTCGAGGCATAATGGGCACAGTGGAATGGCTTTGTACCGAAGAACAGCATGATTGACAGAAACTGGGGAAAGTAATTATGTGACAGACACTTACAATTAGTCCTACCAGAGTGGAGAATCGCAGATGTGCTGAAAGAACTGCATACCCAAGCAGCAGGTGAACACTTTGAAGGAAGAATTAATAAAAAAAAATAAAATTGACTGAGATTCTTTTGGATGCATTGTCGGAAGGACGTTGAGAAGTGGTATATTTGCAATGCCTGTTCCAGAAGAAAGCGTCCGAGGATTACATAACAACATGCTCTTCACAAATACAATGCTGGGGACCCATTTAAGGGGATGGCAGTGGACAGTCTAGGACGATTGCAAGTCATTGAGAGGAGGATTCGGTACCTTCTGGTAGAGCAATACTACTTTACCAAATCAGCTGAGGTCATTCCAATTCCAAACCAAGTGGCTGGTAAAGTTGCTCGTGCATTTGTAGAGCATGTCTTCTCCAGATTTTGTATGCCATTCAATCTTCTTTCTGATAAATAACAACATTTCAAAGCCACCCTTTCAAAAGAGTTAGTAATGATTTTTGGAATTAAGAAATCTCGTACCACAAAATTACCGTCTCAGTTGGATGGGTTGGTCGAGTATTGTCAGGAAGCTAAACTGTACCCTCCTAGAACAGTACCTGGCGATTTTCGTGGAAGGCAACCAAAGGATTCGTTCTACAAGGTGCCTTATTTCTCTGGCATACCATTTGGCAGTCCATGAGTCAACAAGGGTAACACCTTCAAAGATGCTGTTTGGGAAAGAGATCTACCTCCCTGGTGCTGTGCTGTTCAGACATCCAGGGAATGAAACAAGTTCGATATAAATGTAGAATGTCTAAAGAGGTTTGTCAAGAATGACATTTGCTGTGGCTGTGCATTTCTCAAAGGTGTACTGTATATTGTCCGAAGCGACAGAAATGTTGAGGTGGCCCATAACAGATCCTGAAGCAGTTCATTTATGTGGTCTACCAAATTAGTCTGAAGGGCTCTCGGGCGAAATCTTAGGTTGTATACATCGTCTGCATGGTACTCTAGTAAAATCTGTAACTAAGAGAGAGTGTTCGGGATGAACAGTCTTGAGGAAAAAGTGCCATGCATGGAACCCACGCCGGTCCCGCCCAACCCTAATACGAGTATGAGTCACCACGACCCACCAGCACTTATGTCGCCCGGCGTGCAGTATGACCTGGACTAGCATCACCATCCTCCTAACCACATTTTGGAGAAGTCGGCATAAGGCTATTGAAATAATTTCTCATAATATCTTCCCTCAGCACAACCCGACATGTGACAAAGGTTCTGGGTCATCACACCTACCCATATAAGTACGACTGTAGCCAGAAAATAGGGTGTTTTTGTAACAGTCGCCTGGAGAAGTGCGTCGGGCAGTTAACGAAGAATAGGAACAGAGGTGAAGGTGAAGGCGACTGCAATGGACAAGTGCCTGAATAGCGACGACAGAGGTAGAGTTACCTGACGAGTAGAGTGCAGTGGTGTACGGAATCCTTTAGGGTGCTCCAGAACATTCCTGAGCACTAACTCCCGACCCCATATCTATGTTATTACCACAAAGACAAAATGCACTGTAAACTTTAATTACTTTAGATGCAAAATTAAAACATCTGTTGGAAGTGAGGCCGCCCAATTGACACTACTCACCGCCATGAAGCTTCACTAACAACTGACTGCCCCCTCTCGGCGTCTCAGGGTTGCCATCTCTATGATCCAGCACCAGATGCAGTTCTGGCAACTGCTTAAACTACAAGAGTTGGCAGCATGGGAAAATTTAAATATCGAATGTGTCCAGCTCAAGGGAGGAAGTCAGTAGACACATCAAATGTGTCCAGTATAAACACAGACAGTCACTAACACATGGAAATGGAGTATTCATATATTTACAGGTTCAAACATTCTACCAATCTTGAAAAGTTCTATTTTAACAATTGAATTGCAATGGGAAAAAATTCACTACAGGAAGCTTGAATTGTCCAGTGGATGTGCGTACAGTGGCCACTCTTGTCATGTCATCCTAACCTGGGTAGAGTTCCAGTTCCAGGAAGCCTTTCCTTCTTGAGTAGCACAAGTTGATTGGCAGCAAGCTCAGGTACATTGTCATGCCACTTCTGCTGCTGTTGTAGAGTATGCAGGTAATAGCTGTGCCAGCGATGCCAAAAATCCTGTTGCAGCCGCTCTACAACCTGCCATCGGTGCATGTGATTAAGGAGAATTTCCCTGAGGCCAGGTTCAAGCTGATTAATCAAGGGTTCAAGGGTAGGTCAGAAAATGGCCAGTCGTAAGGGGACCGAGATTGTTGGGATCACAACTCAAAGGGCACAATGACCTGGAATTTAACATTGTTTCCACCTAAACTAGCACAGTATACAATTATTCAAATGTTAGGACCTGTTTTCTAATAACATTGTGGAGATGGGACTTAAAATATTTAACTCCAGCTTCCCAAAGACTTCCGAAGTGAGGCGCAGTAGGGGGGTTGAAGTGCTAGTTGACACCAAACTGGGACATGGTTTCCTTTACCATTTGTTGGTGAGAAGAAAATTAAATCAGCTGCCTGTCCAAGTAGTAAACCACATATGGCCCATTGATGATTTCCAGTAGGATGCCAAGCTGGAAAACAGTTGGCCAAAAGCTGGCATGCACCCGGCACCATTGCTGGTCCTGAAGTGGCACCACTAACTAGATATATACTCTGTCCATAACTGGCCCAGGTGTGGTGAACACAAATGGCCCAAGCATTGCCCATATAATTACAACAGCAATGCCCCACTGATGTACCATTTCACAGCCATGAGATGGCCTACTGATCGGTAGCCATGCTTTCACCATATGTCTAACACTATCTCAAATATATAATTGTTTTTAACATCAATATCAAATTTTCTTTGTTATTTAATTCCTTTACTATCACTATTAGGCACATTATACGACATGAAAATATTATGCCTAGGAGAGGAGTAGAGGGGCAGCGATCCAATGCCTCTTGCATTGACAGCCCAGTATGCTAACCATTACTCCACTGAGAATTATTATGTTCAGATAAACTAATTTTGAATATATCCGGACTTGAATTACTAACACACACTAAGTTAATATCAATTACACCAGTTATTCCATAGCCTTGAAATTTGACACGCGATCAAATCAGTTTTCAAAAGGATGCAGAAAAACAAAAAAAAATTCTGTCGTTGAGAGAAATCTTCCTACATGAATCGCGATATTAACCCAAAACTTGCCTTTATTGTAATCTTTCGCAGTATGTATGTCTCCTAGATGCTATTTATCTGTTTTGAAATGCAGTCACCAGTAATGAATATTTTAGTGATGTAAAAAAAGCAAAAGCCCTTCAATGTCAATTTTATAACAGTAATAAGTGTAGGTTTCATGCGGGCATTGCTGGAATACAGTTCGTAAGGCAGTGATGGGTCATTAATAGGTCACATACTCTCAAAAATCAGTTTTATTTCCATCAAAATTCCATCAGTGTGCCATAAATGGCATTCCAAGTGTTACAGTGCCAGCAGTTAACCCTAGCAGGATCAGTTGTGTAGACCCATAAGTTTTCTGGGCCAGAAGTAATACAGCAATGTCATTAGTAAAACCACAGTTCGCCAACTGTTTCTCAAGTGTGCGAAACAAAATGGTGAAGTGCCCTCAATAGCCCAAAAATGGATAAGTTAAGTGCTGCCAGTGCTGTAATACAGTTGGCAAGCTTTTGTGGATCATGAGCAGCATACCTTCTCTCAGCCATTAGTTTCAGTTCTATCAACATACCATTAACACACCATTGATGAAATGTGAATTGTCCTGTTGCCAGCAGTCAGCCATAACAGGCCATTTGTGTAAATGCATAATTATTCAGTGCCAGCAGTCATCCAGCAGTGCCAACAGTAAAACCACAGTCGACTGACTGTGGCTTGCTACGTGGGTGAGTTCCTGAAAACGTTTGTGAGCCCCAACAAAAATAGTGCCGCAGTCGGATGACATGTCGGAAGACCTACCTCAACTAGCAAAAAATTGTTTACAAGCTCCAAGGAACTCTTCTGTGGACACATCAGAAGCCAATTCAACGTGAACTGCCTTTGTGGCACAGCACATGAAAATTTAGAGATAGGCTTTCAAGATTGCCGCCCTGTGCACTCGAGTAAGTTGTATTATGAACAGGCCAGAATTTTCAACCTCTGCCCTTGCGAATGGCTTGATTAATTCTACCCTCATGGCAGGAATATCTCACATACGAGGTTGAATAGGAGGAGGCCTCTGTCTAAAACAATGGAGAGAATACTGTAAATGGTGGGTAATGGCATCTTTATCTGGCAAGATCCAGAACAGTTCTCACAGAAAGCCCCGACTAATCTGCACCCTATGATAATTGTTATTTTCATGATAATGACCTATAAGTAGGTAAATCAGGGACCGCAACTTAGGCAATAACACAGGGTGTTTATGCTCAAAAAGGAACTAAAGATTGAGAAAGTTGATCGCCCACACTGATCAAGCCATGCTCGTAAAGAAGTTGCACCAATTTCCTAATTTGAGGTGCAGTGCATCTATTAATTTTAAGAGAAACAATATGATCTCTACGTTCCTTAAGCTGAGCTCGTAGAAGCCAAAACTTTAGGGCCTGATCCAACTCAGAAGTGGTAAGATATCCACTCAGATGCTTGCATGCGAACTACGACAATTGTGTACAAAGCATAGTAGGAAGCTTGTGTCTCTTAAGAGATTAATAAGATGACTGAACTTTCTCGAGAAGTTGTCCAGATCCTGGTACTGGGTTAGTGTGTTCAGTGACACAGCTTTATCTTCAAGCAATGTAGGGTTCACATCAGCTGTAATTAAATTTTATGTATGTTGAATTTATTGCTCCAAGAGGTCTCTTAGCCATGATGGGCTATCCGACACAAATTATTATTCAGCAGCTCAGTCGGCAAAATACCACATGAAGCACAATCTGCAGGATTAGCTACGGGGCATACATGCTTTCACCAGGATGGTTGGGTGAGGTCTTGGAGTTCACTAACCCTGTTGGCCGGAAATATTTTTAACTGGTGTGGAGACGAATTAATCCATGCCAGGACAACTTGGTTATCAGTCCACACATTGATGGAGGACAAACCTTAGTCATATTTAAATGTCACACTGACATTTTTGAGCAGACATACCAACACGAGCACACCACACAACTCCAAATGGGGCAATGACTGTACCTTGACAGGCACCACCTTGGACTTGTTAACTATCAATAGAATGTTTATTTTACCACGAGGGTCCATAATACACAAGTAATGAATTGATCTATAACCGATATAAAAAATGTCTGATAACCCATGGATTTCATAAACACAGCATCCCAAAACCTTGATACACCTAGGAACTGTGAATGGTGACCGATGAGTAAGCTCTTGATTAGAAATCTCTCAGTGTGCTGCGAGGTCAACTGGGAGAGTAGCATCGCAATCAATAGGTTTGAGCCACAAAATCTGCACAAGATGTTTCGCGAACATAAGAAGAGGATTCAGACATCCAAGAGGGTCAAAGATGCGTGCTGTGGTGGCCAAAATCGTTAGCTTCGTGGCATTAATAGGGCTGCTTTGAATTTTATAGGCAAAGGCGACCGAGACCGGGGTTCCACTGAAACCCTAACACTTTGACAACAACCTGACTATCCATATCCTGGCTGAATGATTGTGGCATCTTAACATCATTCACAGGGAGCCAGTCAAGTAGGGAGGGGTGCTAATTCACCAACTTTCGCAGCATAAATCCACCCTTAGCAAGACAAGAAATTAGCTCCCTTTGAAGGGCCAATGCTGACTTAACTGAATGTGAACCTGTGAAAATGTCAGTGTATGTGTATGAAAACAAGACCTTGGACTCATTATGAACATTAGCTGATTCATCCTTACCCAATTGTTGGACTATTCGAATTGCTAGGAAAGGTACAGACGATACTTGATATGTGATTGTTTTCAGTCGAAAATACTCGACTGGATCAGCGCCGTAAACTGCCATACAATGCATTGATAATACTGATGATCAGGGTGAACCAGCATTCGTCGATATAATTGCTTGATATCCACCGTAATCACAACTGTATGCAATCGGAAGTTCGTCACAACATTCACAATCTCTCTCTGAAATTTGGGACTTGTAAGCAAGATGTTATTGAGTGACCTTCCCTTAGAATCCTTGCTGTGGCATCGAACACCACCTGAAGCTTTGTAGGGGAACTCCCATGCTTGATCACACAGTGGTGGGTGATATAGTAAGCTGAGGATGACTGAACCTGATCTGGAGAAATACTCTCCATATGCCCTGAGTTAAGGTAATCTGTTATGAATTCGGTGTACATACCCTTCAAATCACTGTTCCCTTTGAGATGCCTCTCAAGACCACTCAGGCGATTTACCGCTTGGAGCTGGGTGACTCCAATGTGAGATTGAGAAATGCGAAATGTCAACCACATATTGTAATTACTGTCATCATTTCGAATTAGAGTTTAGACAAATATTATTTCACAAAGGACCTCTTCAGGTGACTTATGTTTGGTGATCGGAAACTCTTCAACCTCTCAGAGTTCTTCCAGAGAAGAGAAGCGAGTGAGGAGAGGTATACAGAATCACTTGGCAGGAATAGAAATAGGTCAAATGCTACCTTCTTCATCAAAACCCACCCAAACAGAAACTCTAAAGCAACTGGTGGTTCCTCAATCACCTCTCGCAGTCTTATAATAATAAACCACAACAGGAGTGACTACTGAAAGTGCAAATGTAGTCTAGTCTCCCTTCATGGTGGCACAGAATCAGATCCTGGACCTTGATCCATAGATTTAGGTTCCAAGTGCAGTAGAGTATGATGTTTACTACCACAGGTGTGACATGACAAGGTCGAATGACATTTCTTTACTCGATGAGACTAATTAAGATAATTTATTCATAGCTTCTGCTATTTCACAATGGAATACCGATCTTGTAGTGACAACTGGTGGAAATCAGGACACATACAGGGGGTGTGATGCGTTACAGACACAACATGACTGTGTTGAACTTACACGAGACCTTGATGCATAAGTCTGATACTTGCTGGGATTGGGAGGTTTTGGTTTACAGTGGCATATAAGGCACCTAATAGCGAGAGAAACAAGAATGGGACTCAGAACCCCTTAGTCGAGACGAATCACCCATCTCTTGGGCACTACAAAGCTTCTCAAGGAAGGAAAAATAAGTCGTTCAGTTTGGGACGATTAGAGCCTAAGCTCATTTCCCATCCCACCTGCAGTTTGGGGTCTAGTTGTTTACACAATATGTGATGTAGGGTGAGATCCCATTGCCCAACAGGAGCTCCAAGTTCTCCAATGCCGAAATATTTCCAAAAATTACGGTCAACAGGTTACATAACGATTTTGGCTTGTAACAATAATTCTAAAAGAGATGACACATTCAACCGCTTATTCTCATAGCGATTCTCTAGCAGTTCATATGCAACCTCAAAGTTAGCACCAGATAATGAAAGGGACTGAATCATTTCAAGAGGTCCACCCTTCAGATATGCTAGAGGTTTTTCTACTGCAGACGAGCTTGAATTATTGGAAACTAATGTTATGAACAAGTTGGAAAAGATTGGCCATTTCTGTGGGGTGTCCTCAATGTTAGGGAGTGGTATTTTAGGCAAAGCAATAATTACCTTCCGTACATTAGCTATATCCGTACTAAAACATGCCTGCGCCTCTGGTTTGCTTTCTAGGTATTCTGCGGTGGCCATTTTAGGGTATTACTGCTCCTCAAGTGTAGTCATTCCCTGAAGGTTATGTTCACTTACGAAATCATCGATAGTGTCCAACGAAGCTTCCACCGTGATGTAGTCAACATCGTAGGATTGCTTCACGCTGAGAAGGTCTATGATGCTTGCAAGAAATAGCTTCACCTAAGTATGGTCACTGCTAACTAACTTTGAGAGATCACACACACTCTTAACCCCCCCTTTTGCAAACCTCAGCAGCAATGATGCGGCCAGTGCATCAGTCATTGCTTGAAAAAAATATGACGCATACACCGGACGATGGTTTACATGACGCAAACCACCTTTGCCACAAGCCCGCACTCGAAAAGGGCGATAAGCGCCAAGCAAAAAGAGGAAATGTGAAATAAACATAGCTAACAGAAACGAACTGCGGTAAAAATAATTATTAATACTAAACCGCAAAAGAACAATAAAAACCAATAGGTGACACATAAAAAATACAGTCACTTAAAAATGTAATCGTTTTAAGTTCACAAATATCCAGCCACGATGATGCGAAACCACAAAGACTACGGGCGATAAATTGTTCAATCGCAAATACGACTCAAAAATATGGGAAATATACGGCCACGACGGGCCAAAAAATATCATAGCCACAAAGAAAATTTACACTAAACTCGAATTACTTCAGATGAGAAAATAAACCATAGATTGGAAGTGAGGCTGCCCGGTTGACACTATTCACAGCCATGATGCTTCACGAACAATTGACTGCCTCCTCTCAGTGGGCCAGGGTTGCCTACTCTGAGATCCTGCGCTGGATGCAGTTTCCCAACTACAAGAACTACTAGAGGAGGCAGCGCAGGAAATTGAAATATCGAATATGTCCAGCAAGTGGGAGGCAATCAGTAGACACATCAAATTTGTCCAGTAAACACACAGACAGTCACTAACACACGGAAATAGAGTATTGACATATTTACAGGTCCAAATAGACTAAATGTCGACCACCATGCCCGTGTGGTACATGGGCAGAGCGATAAAGTTACTACTGACGAAAACGGACGTAAATTTCCAAACACTAGACAACCCACGGAAATAGAGTAGTGACATATTTACAGGTCCAAACAGACTAAATGTCGGCCACCATGCCCGTGAGGTGCGAGGGCAGAGCGATAAAGTTACTACTGACGAAAACGGACGTATATTCCAAACACTAGACAACACACGGAAATAGAGTAGTGATATATTTACAGGTCCAAACAGACTAAATGTCGGCCACCAAGCCCGTGAGGTGCGAGGGCAGAGCGATAAAGTTACTACTGATGAAAACGGACGTACATTCCAAACACTAGACAACACACGGAAATAGAGTATTGTGATATTTACAAGTCCAAACAGACTAAATGTCGAACACCATGCCCGTGAGGTACATGGGCAGAGCGATAAAGTTACTACTGACGAAAACGGACGTACATTCAAAACACTAGACAACACACGGAAATAGAGTATTGTCATATTTATAATTCCAAATAGACTAAATGTCGGCCTCCATGCCCGTGAGGTACATGGGCAGAGCGATAAAGTTACTACTGACGAAAACGGACGTACATTCCAAACACTAGACAACCCACGGAAATAGAGTAGTGACATATTTACAGGTCCAAACAGACTAAATGTCGGCCACTATGCCCGTGAGGTGTGAGGGCAGAGCGATAAAGTTACTACTGACGAAAACGGACGTATATTCCAAACACTAGACAACCACATACGGAAATAGAGTAGTGACATATTTACAGGTCCAAACAGACTAAATGTCGGCCAACAAGCGAGTGAGGCGAGGGCAGAGCGATAAAGTTACTACTGACGAAAACGGACGTACATTCCAAACACTAGACAACACACGGAAATAGTGTAGTGACATATTTACAGGTCCAAACAGACTAAATGTCGGCCACCATGCCCGTGAGGTACATGGGCAGAGCGATAAAGTTACTACTGACGAAAACGGACGTACATTCCAAACACTAGACACACACGGAAATAGTGTAGTGACATATTTACAGGTCCAAACAGACTAAATGTCGGCCACCATGCCGTGAGGTACATGGGCAGAGCGATAAAGTTACTTCTGACGAAAACGGACGTACATTCCAAACACTAGACAACACACGGAAATAGAGTAGTGACATATTTATAGGTCCAAACTGACTAAATGTCGGCCAAAATGCCTGTGAGGTGCGAGGGCAGAGCGATAAAGTTACTTCTGACGAAAACGGACGTACATTCCAAACACTAGACAACACACAGAAATAGAGTAGTGACATATTTACAGGTCCAAACAGGACTAAATGTCGGCCACCATGCCGTGGGTGCGAGGGCAGAGCGATAAAGTTACTACTGACGAAACGGACGTATATTCCAAACACTAGACAACACACGGAAATAGAGTAGTGACATATTTACAGGTCCAAACAGACTAAATGTCGGCCACCATGCCCGTGAGGTACATGGGCAGAGCGATAAAGTTATTTCTGACGAAAACGGACGTACATTCCAAACACTAGACAACACACGGAAATAGAGGAGTGACATATTTACAGGTCCAAACAGACTAAATGTCGGCCACCATGCCCGTGAGGTACGAGGGCAGAGCGATAAAGTTACTACTGACGAAAACGGACGTATATTCCAAACACTAGACAACACACGGAAATAGAGTAGTGACATATTTACAGGTCCAAACTGACTAAATGTCGGCCACCATGCCCGTGAGGTGCGAGGGCAGAGCGATAAAGTTACTACTGACGAAAACGGACGGACATTCCAAACACTAGACAACACACGGAAATAGAGTAGTGACATATTTACAGGTCCAAACAGACTAAATGTCGACCACCATGCCCGTGAGGTGCGAGGGCAGAGCGATAAAGTTACTACTGACGAAAAGGGACGGACATTCCAAACACTAGACAACACACGGAAATAGAGTAGTGACATATTTACAGGTCCAAACAGACTAAATGTCGGCGACCATGCCTGCGAGGTGCGAGGGCAGAGCGATAAAGTTACTACTGACGAAAACGGACGGACATTCCAAACACTAGACAACACATGGAAATAGATTAGTGACATATTTACAGGTCCAAACAGACTAAATGTCGACCACCATGCCCGTGAGGTACATGGGATGAGCGATAAAGTTACTACTGACGAAAACGGACGTACATTCAAAACACTAGACAACACACGGAAATAGAGTATTGTCATATTTATAAGTCCAAATAGACTAAATGTCGGCCACCATGCCCGTGAGGTACATGGGCAGTGCGATAAAGTTACTACTGACGAAAACGGACGTACATTCCAAACACTAGACAACCCACGGAAATAGAGTAGTGACATACAGTTCCAAACAGACTAAATGTCGGCCACCATGCCCGTGAGGTGCGAGGGCAGAGCGATAAAGTTACTACTGACGAAAACGGACGGATATTCCAAACACTAGACAACACACGGAAATAGAGTAGTGACATATTTACAGGTCCAAACAGACTAAATGTCGGCCACCATGCCCGTGAGGTGCGAGGGCAGAGCGATAATGTTACTCCTGACGAAAACGGACGTACATTCCAAACACTAGACAACACACGGAAATAGAGTATTGTGATATTTACAAGTCCAAACAGACTAAATGTCGACCACCATGCCCGTGAGGTACATGGGCAGAGCGATAAAGTTACTACTGACGAAAACGGACGTACATTCCAAACACTAGACAACACACGGAAATAGAGTATTGTCATATTTACAGGTCCAAACAGACTAAATGTCGACCACCATGCCCGTGAGGTGCGAGGGCAGAGCAATAAAGTTACTACTGACGAAAAGGGACGGACATTCCAAATACTAGACAACACATGGAAATAGAGTAGTGACATATTTATAGGTCCAAACTGACTAAATGTCGGCCACCATGCCCGTGAGGTGCGAGGGCAGAGCGATAAAGTTACTACTGACGAAAAGGGACGGACATTCCAAAAACTAGACAACACATGGAAATAGAGTAGTGACATATTTACAGGTCCAAACAGACTAAATGTCGGCCACCATGCCTGCGAGGTACGAGGGCAGAGCGATAAAGTTACTACTGACGAAAACGGACGTATATTCCAAACACTAGACAACACACGGAAATAGAGTAGTGACATATTTACAGGTCCAAACAGACTAAATGTCGGCCACCATGCCCGTGAGGTGCGAGGGCAGAGCGATAAAGTTACTACTGACGAAAACGGACGTATATTCCAAACACTAGACAACCCACGGAATAGAGTAGTGACATATTTACAGGTCCAAACAGACTAAATGTCGGCCACCATGCCCGTGAGGTGCGAGGGCAGAGCGATAAAGTTACTACTGACGAAAAGGGACGGACATTAAAAACACTAGACAACACATGGAAATAGAGTAGTGACATATTTACAGGTCCAAACAGACTAAATGTCGGCCACCATGCCTGCGAGGTACGAGGGCAGAGCGATAAAGTTACAACTGACGAAAACGGACGTATATTCCAAACACTAGACAACACACGGAAATAGAGTAGTGACATATTTACAGGTCCAAACAGACTAAATGTCGGCCACCATGCCCGTGAGGTGCGAGGGCAGAGCGATAAAGTTACTACTGACGAAAACTGGACGTACATTCCAAACACTAGACAACACACGGAAATAGAGTAGTGACATATTTACAGGTCCAAACAGACTAAATGTCGGCCACCATGCCCGTGAGGTACATGGGCAGAGCGCTAAAGTTACTACTGACGAAAACGGACGTATATTCCAAACACTAGACAACACACGGAAATAGAGTAGTGACATATTTACAGGTCCAAACAGACTAAATGTCGGCCACCATGCCCGTGAGGTGCGAGGGCAGAGCGATAAAGTTACTACTGACGAAAACTGACGTACATTCCAAACACTAGACAACACACGGAAATAGAGTAGTGACATATTTACAGGTCCAAACAGACTAAATGTCGGCCACCATGCCCGTGAGGTACTGGGCAGAGCGCTAAAGTTACTACTGACGAAAACGGACGTATATTCCAAACACTAGACAACACACGGAAATAGAGTAGTGACATATTTACAGGTCCAAACAGACTAAATGTCGGCCACCATGCCCGTGAGGTGCGAGGGCAGAGCGATAAAGTTACTACTGACGAAAACGGACGGATATTCCAAACACTAGACAACACACGGAAATAGAGTAGTGCATATTTACAGGTCCAAACAGACTAAATGTCGGCCACCATGCCGTGAGGTGCGAGGGCAGAGCGATAATGTTACTCCTGACGAAAACGGACGTACATTCCAAACACTAGACAACACACGGAAATAGAGTATTGTGATATTTACAGTCCAAACAGACTAAATGTCGACCACCATGCCCGTGAGGTACATGGGCAGAGCGATAAAGTTACTACTGTCGAAAACGGACGTACATTCCAAACACTAGACAACACACGGAAATAGAGTATTGTCATATTTACAGGTCCAAACAGACTAAATGTCGACCACCATGCCCGTGAGGTGCGAGGGCAGAGCAATAAAGTTACTACTGACGAAAAGGGACGGACATTCCAAATACTAGACAAACCATGGAAATACAGTAGTGACATATTACAGGGTTCCAAACAGACTAAATGTCGGCCACCATGCCTGCGAGGTGCGAGGGCAGAGCGATAAAGTTACTACTGACGAAAACGGACGGACATTCCAAACACTAGACAACACATGGAAATAGAGTAGTGACATATTTACAGGTCCAAACAGACTAAATGTCGGCCACTATGCCCGTGAGGTGTGACGGCAGAGCGATAAAGTTACTACTGACGAAAACGGACGTATATTCCAAACACTAGACAACACACGGAAATAGAGTATTGTGATATTTACAAGTCCAAACAGACTAAATGTCGACCACCATGCCCGTGAGGTACATGGGCAGAGCGATAAAGTTACTACTGACGAAAACGGACGTACATTCCAAACACTAGACAACACACGGAAATAGAGTATTGTCATATTTACAGGTCCAAACAGACTAAATGTCGACCACCATGCCCGTGAGGTGCGAGGGCAGAGCAATAAAGTTACTACTGACGAAAAGGGACGGACATTCCAAATACTAGACAACACATGGAAATAGAGTAGTGACATATTTATAGGTCCAAACTGACTAAATGTCGGCCACCATGCCCGTGAGGTGCGAGGGCAGAGCGATAAAGTTACTACTGACGAAAAGGACGGACATTCCAAACACTAGACAACACATGGAAATAGAGTAGTGACATATTTACAGGTCCAAACAGACTAAATGTCGGCCACCATGCCTGCGAGGTACGAGGGCAGAGCGATAAAGTTACTACTGACGAAAACGGACGTATATTCCAAACACTAGACAACACACGGAAATAGAGTAGTGACATATTTACAGGTCCAAACAGACTAAATGTCGGCCACCATGCCCGTGAGGTGCGAGGGCAGAGCGATAAAGTTACTACTGACGAAAACGGACGTATATTCCAAACACTAGACAACCCACGGAAATAGAGTAGTGACATATTTACAGGTCCAAACAGACTAAATGTCGGCCACCATGCCCGTGAGGTGCGAGGGCAGAGCGATAAAGTTACTACTGACGAAAAGGGACGGACATTCCAAACACTAGACAACAAATGGAAATAGAGTAGTGACATATTTACAGGTCCAAACAGACTAAATGTCGGCCACCATGCCTGCGAGGTACGAGGGCAGAGCGATAAAGTTACTACTGACGAAAACGGACGATATTCCAAACACTAGACAACACACGGAAATAGAGTAGTGACATATTTACAGGTCCAAACAGACTAAATGTCGGCCACCATGCCCGTGAGGTGCGAGGGCAGAGCGATAAAGTTACTACTGACGAAAAGGACGGACATTCCAAACACTATACAACACGCGGAAATAGAGTAGTGACATATTTACAGGTCCAAAATGACTAAATGTCGGCCACCATGCCCGTGAGGTGCGAGGGCAGAGCGATAAAGTTACTACTGACGAAAACGGACGTACATTTCAAACACAGACAACACACGGAAATAGAGTAGTGACATATTTACAGGTCCAAACAGACTAAATGTCGGCCACCATGCCCGTGAGGTGCGAGGGCAGAGCGATAAAGTTACTATTGACGAAAACGGACGTACACTCCAAACACTAGACAACACACGGAAATAGAGTAATGACATATTTACAGGTCCAAACAGACTAAATGTCAACCACCATGCCCGTGAGGTACATGGGCAGAGCGATAAAGTTACTACTGACGAAAACGGACGTATATTGCAAACACTAGACAACACACGGAAATAGAGTAGTGACATATTTACAGGTCCAAACTGACTAAATGTCGGCCACCATGCCCGTGAGGTGCGAGGGCAGAGCGATAAAGTTACTACTGACGAAAACGGACGGACATTCCAAACACTAGACAACACACGGAAATAGAGTAGTGACATATTTACAGGTCCAAACAGACTAAATGTCGGCCACCATGCCCGTGAGGTGCGAGGGCAGAGCGATAAAGTTACTACTGACGAAAACTGACGTACATTCCAAACACTAGACAACACACGGAAATAGAGTAGTGACATATTTACAGGTCCAAACAGACTAAATGTCGGCCACCATGCCGTGAGGTACATGGGCAGAGCGCTAAAGTTACTACTGACGAAAACGGACGTATATTCCAAACACTAGACAACACACGGAAATAGAGTAGTGACATACAGGTCCAAACAGACTAAATGTCGGCCACCATGCCGTGAGGTGCGAGGGCAGAGCGATAAAGTTACTACTGACGAAAACGGACGTACATTCCAAACACTAGACAACACACGGAAATAGAGTATTGTGATATTTACAAGTCCAAACAGACTAAATGTCGACCACCATGCCCGTGAGGTACATGGGCAGAGCGATAAAGTTACTACTGACGAAAACGGACGTACATTCCAAACACTAGACAACACACGGAAATAGAGTATTGTCATATTTACAGGTCCAAACAGACTAAATGTCGACCACCATGCCCGTGAGGTGCGAGGGCAGAGCAATAAAGTTACTACTGACGAAAAGGGACGGACATTCCAAATACTAGACAACACATGGAAATACAGTAGTGACATATTTACAGGTATAAACAGACTAAATGTCGGCCACCATGCCTGCGAGGTGCGAGGGCAGAGCGATAAAGTTACTACTGACGAAAACGGACGGACATTCCAAACACTAGACAACACTGGAAATAGAGTAGTGACATATTTACAGGTCCAAACAGACTAAATGTCGCCACCATGCCCGTGAGGTCATGGGGAGAGCGATAAAGTTACTACTGACGAAAACGGACGTAATTCCAAAACACTAGACAACACACGGAAATAGAGTATTGTCATATTTATAAGTCCAAATAGACTAAATGTCGGCCACCATGACCGTGAGGTACATGGGCAGAGCGATAAAGTTACTACTGACGAAAACGGACGGACATTCCAAACACTAGACAACACACGGAAATAGAGTATTGTCATATTTACAGGTCCAAACAGACTAAATGTCGGACCACCATGCCCGTGAGTGGCAGGGCAGATCATAAAGTTACTACTGACGAAAAGGGACGGACATTCCAAATACTAGACAACACATGGAAATACAGTAGTGACATATTTACAGGTATAAACAGACTAAATGTCGGCCACCATGCCTGCGAGGTGCGAGGGCAGAGCGATAAAGTTACTACTGACGAAAACGGACGTACATTCCAAACACTAGACAACCCACGGAAATAGAGTAGTGACATATTTACAGGTCCAAACAGACTAAATGTCGGCCACTATGCCCGTGAGGTGAGGGCAGAGCGATAAAGTTACTACTGACGAAAACGGACGTATATTCCAAACACTAGACAACCCACGGAAATAGAGTAGTGACATATTTACAGGTCCAAACAGACTAAATGTCGGCCACCAAGCCCGTGAGGTGCGAGGGCAGAGCGATAAAGTTACTACTGACGAAAACGGACGTACATTCCAAACACTAGACAACACACGGAAATAGTGTAGTGACATATTTACAGGTCCAAACAGACTAAATGTCGGCCACCATGCCCGTGAGGTACATGGGTAGAGCGATAAAGTTACTACTGACGAAAACGGACGTACATTCCAAACACTAGACAACACACGGAAATAGTGTAGTGACATATTTACAGGTCCAAACAGACTAAATGTCGGCCACCATGCCCTGAGGTACAGGGCAGAGCGATAAAGTTACTTCTGACGATAACGGGACGTACATTCGAAACACTAGACAACACACGGAAATAGAGTAGTGACATATTTATAGGTCCAAACTGACTAAATGTCGGCCAACCATGCCCGTGAGGTACGAGGGCAGAGCGATAAAGTTACTACTGACGAAAACGGACGTATATTCCAAACACTAGACAACACACGGAAATAGAGTAGTGACATATTTACAGGTCCAAACTGACTAAATGTCGGCCACCATGCCCGTGAGGTGCGAGGGCAGAGCGATAAAGTTACTACTGACGAAAACGGACGGACATTCCAAACACAAGACAACACACGGAAATAGAGTAGTGACATATTTACAGGTCCAAACAGACTAAATGTCGGCCACCATGCCCGTGATGTGCATGGGCAGAGCGATAAAGTTACTACTGACGAAAACGGACGTATATTCCAAACACTAGACAACACACGGAAATAGAGTAGTGACATATTTACAGGTCCAAACTGACTAAATGTCGGCCACCATGCCCGTGAGGTGCGAGGGCAGAGCGATAAAGTTACTACTGACGAAAAGGGACGGACAGTCCAAACACTAGACAACACATGGAAATAGAGTAGTGACATATTTACAGGTCCAAACAGACTAAATGTCGGTAACCATGCCTGCGAGGTACGAGGGCCCGAGCGATAAAGTTACTACTGACGAAAACGGACGTACATTCCAAACACTAGACAACACACGGAAATAGAGGAGTGACATATTTACAGGTCCAAACAGACTAAATGTCGGCCACCATGCCCGTGAGGTACGAGGGCAGAGCGATAAAGTTACTACTGACGAAAACGGACGTATATTCCAAACACTAGACAACACACGGAAATAGAGTAGTGACATATTTACAGGTCCAAACTGACTAAATGTCGGCCACCATGCCCGTGAGGTGCGAGGGCAGAGCGATAAAGTTACTACTGACGAAAAGGGACGGACATTCCAAACACAAGACAACACACGGAAATAGAGTAGTGACATATTTACAGGTCCAAACAGACTAAATGTCGGCCACCATGCCCGTGAGGTGCATGGGCAGAGCGATAAAGTTACTACTGACGAAAACGGACGGATATTCCAAACACTAGACAACACACGGAAATAGAGTAGTGACATATTTACAGGTCCAAACAGACTAAATGTCGGCCACCATGCCCGTGAGGTGCGAGGGCAGAGCGATAATGTTACTACTGACGAAAACGGACGGACATTCCAAACACATAGACAACACACGGAAATAGAGTAGTGACATATTTACAGGTCCAAACAGACTAAATGTCGCCACCATGCCCGTGAGGTGCGAGGGCAGAGCGATAAAGTTACTACTGACGAAAACGGACGTACATTCCAAACACTAGACAACACACGGAAATAGAGTAGTGACATATTTACAGGTCCAAAACAGACTAAATGTCGGCCACCATGCCCGTGAGGTGCGAGGGCAGAGCGATAAAGTTACTACTGACGAAAACGGACGTACATTCCAAACACTAGACAACACACGGAAATAGAGTAGTGACATATTTACAGGTCCAAACAGACTAAATGTCGGCCACCATGCCCGTGAGGTGCGAGGGCAGAGCGATAAAGTTACTACTGACGAAAACGGACGTACATTCCAAACACTAGACAACACACGGAAATAGAGTAGTGACATATTTACAGGTCCAAACAGACTAAATGTCGGCCACCATGCCCGTGAGGTGCGAGGGCAGAGCGATAAAGTTACTACTGACGAAAACGGACGTACATTCCAAACACTAGACAACACACGGAAATAGAGTAGTGACATATTTACAGGTCCAAACAGACTAAATGTCGGCCACCATGCCCGTGAGGTGCGAGGGCAGAGCGATAAAGTTACTACTGACGAAAACGGACGTACATTCCAAACACTAGACAACACACGGAAATAGAGTAGTGACATATTTACAGGTCCAAACAGACTAAATGTCGGCCACCATGCCCGTGAGGTGCAGGGCAGAGCGATAAAGTTACTACTGACGAAAACGGACGTACATTCCAAACACTAGACAACACACGGAAATAGAGTAGTGACATATTTACAGGTCCAAACAGACTAAATGTCGGCCACCATGCCCGTGAGGTGCAGGGCAGAGCGATAAAGTTACTACTGACGAAAACGGACGTACATTCCAAACACTAGACAACACACGGAAATAGAGTAGTGACATATTTACAGGTCCAAACAGACTAAATGTCGGCCACCATGCCCGTGAGGTCAGGGCAGAGCGATAAAGTTACTACTGACGAAAACGGACGTACATTCCAAACACTAGACAACACACGGAAATAGAGTAGTGACATATTTACAGGTCCAAACAGACTAAATGTCGCCACCATGCCCGTGAGGTGCATGGGCAGAGCGATAAAGTTACTACTGACGAAAACGGACGTACATTCCAAACACTAGACAACACACGGAAATAGAGTAGTGACATATTTACAGGTCCAAACAGACTAAATGTCGGCCACCATGCCCGTGAGGTCATGGGCAGAGCGATAAAGTTACTACTGACGAAAACGGACGTAATTCCAAACACTAGACAACACACGGAAATAGAGTAGTGACATATTACAGGTCCAAACAGACTAAATGTCGGCCACCATGCCGTGAGGTCAGGGCAGAGCGATAAAGTTACTACTGACGAAAACGGACGGACATTCCAAACACTAGACAACACACGGAAATAGAGTAGTGACATATTTACAGTCCAAACAGACTAAATGTCGCCACCATGCCCGTGAGGTGCGAGGGCAGAGCGATAAAGTTACTACTGACGAAAACGGACGTACATTCCAAACACTAGACAACACACGGAAATAGAGTAGTGACATATTTAAGTCCAAACAGACTAATGTCGGCCACCATGCCCGTGAGGTCAGGGCAGAGCGATAAAGTTACTACTGACGAAACGGACGTATATTCCAAACACTAGACAACACACGGAAATAGAGTAGTGACATATTTACAGGTCCAAACAGACTAAATGTCGGCCACCATGCCCGTGAGGTCATGGGCAGAGCGATAAAGTTACTACTGACGAAAACGGACGTACATTCCAAACACTAGACAACACGGAAATAGAGTAGTGACATATTTACAGTCAAACAGACTAAATGTCGGCCACCATGCCCGTGAGGTACATGGGCAGAGCGATAAAGTTACTACTGACGAAAACGGACGTACATTCCAAACACTAGACAACACACGGAAATAGAGTAGTGACATATTTAAGGTCCAAACAGACTAAATGTCGCCACCATGCCGTGAGGTACATGGGCAGAGCGATAAAGTTACTACTGACGAAAACGGACGTACATTCCAAACACTAGACAACACACGGAAATAGAGTAGTGACATATTTACAGGTCCAAACAGACTAAATGTCGGCCACCATGCCCGTGAGGTACATGGGCAGAGCGATAAAGTTACTACTGACGAAAACGGACGTATATTCCAAACACTAGACAACACACGGAAATAGAGTAGTGACATATTTACAGGTCCAAACATGACTAAATGTCGGCCACCATGCCCGTGAGGTGCAGGGCAGAGCGATAAAGTTACTACTGACGAAAGGGACGACATTCAAACACTAGACAACACATGGAAATAGAGTAGTGACATATTTAAGGTCCAAACAGACTAAATGTCGGAAACCATGCCTGCGAGGTACGAGGGCAGAGCGATAAAGTTACTACTGACGAAAACGGACGTAATTCCAAACACTAGACAACACACGGAAATAGAGTAGTGACATATTTACAGGTCCAAACAGACTAAATATCGGCCACCATGCCCGTGAGGTGCTGAGGGCAGAGCGATAAAGTTACTACTGACGAAAACGGACGGAATTCCAAACACTATACAACACGCGGAAATAGAGTAGTGACTATTTACATATTAAAACAGACTAAATGTCGGCCACCATGCCCGTGAGGTGCGAGGGCAGAGCGATAAAGTTACTAATGACGAAAACGGACGACACTCCAAACACTAGACAACACACGGAAATAGAGTAGTGACATATTTACAGGTCCAAACAGACTAAATGTCGGCCACCATGCCCGTGAGGTCAGGGCAGAGCGTAAGTTACTACTGACGAAAACGGACGTATCATTCCAAACACTAGAAAACACACGGAAATAGAGTGTGACATTACAGTCCAAACAGACTAAATGTCGACCACCATGCCGTGAGGTAGCGTAGGGAGAGCGATAAAGTTACTACTGACGAAAACGGACGGATCATTCCAAACACTAGACAACACACAAAAGGAGTAGTGACATATTTACAGGTCCAAACAGACTAAATGTCGGCCACCATGCCGTGAGGTGCATGGGCAGAGCGATAAAGTTACTACTGACGAAAACGGACGTACATTCAAAACACTAGACAACACACGGAAATAGAGTATTGTCATATTTATAGTCCAAAGACTAAATGTCGGCCACCATGCCCGTGAGGTCAGGGCAGGCGATAAAGTTACTACTGACGAAAACGGACGGACATTCCAAACACTAGACAACACACGGAAATAGAGTAGTGACATATTTACAGGTCCAAACAGACTAAATGTCGACCACCATGCCCGTGAGGTGCGAGGGCAGAGCGATAAAGTTACTACTGACGAAAACGGACGTAATTCCAAACACTAGACAACACACGGAAATAGAGTAGTGACATATTTACATCCAAACAGACTAAATGTCGACCACCATGCCCGTGAGGTACATGGGCAGAGCGATAAAGTTACTACAGACGAAAACGGACGTATATTCCAAACACTAGACAACCACACGGAAATAGAGTATGTGATATATTTACAGGTCCAAACAGACTAAATGTCGGCCACCATGCCCGTGAGGTACATGGGCAGAGCGATAAAGTTAATACTGACGAAAACGGACGTATATTCAAACACTAGACAACACACGGAAATAGAGTAGTGACATATTTACAGGTCCAAACGACTAAATGTCGGCCACCATGCCCGTGAGGTGCGAGGGCAGAGCGATAAAGTTACTACTGACGAAAAGGACGACATTCCAAACACTAGACAACACACGGAAATAGGTAGTGACATATTTACAGGTCCAAACAGACTAAATGTCGGCCACCATGCCCGTGAGGTGCATGGGCAGAGCGCTAAAGTTACTACTGACGAAAACGGACGTAATTCCAAACACTAGACAACACACGGAAATAGTAGTAGTGACAATACAGGTCCAAACAGACTAAATGTCGGCCACCATGCCTGTGAGGTCAGGGCAGAGCGATAAAGTTACTACTGACGAAAACGGACGGATATTCCAAACACTAGACAACACACGGAAATAGAGTAGTGACATATTTACAGGTCCAAACAGACTAAATGTCGGCCACCATGCCCGTGAGGTGCGAGGGACAGAGCGATAATGTTACTCTGACGAAAACGGACGTACATTCCAAACACTAGACAACACACGGAAATAGAGTATTGTGATATATTACAGTCCAAACAGACTAAATGTCGACCACCATGCCCGTGAGGTACATGGGATTGAGCGATAAAGTTACTACTGACGAAAACGGACGTACATTCAAAACACTAGACAACACACGGAATAGTGACATATTTACAGGTCCAAACAGACTAAATGTCGGCCACCATGCCCGTGAGGTGCGAGGGCAGAGCGATAAAGTTACTACTGACGAAAACGGACGTATATTCCAAACACTAGACAACACACGGAAATAGAGTAGTGACATATTACAGGTTCCAAACAGACTAAATGTCGACCACCATGCCGTGAGGTACATGGGCAGAGCGATAAAGTTACTACTGACGAAAACGGACGTATATTCCAAACACTAGACAACACACGGAAATAGAGTAGTGACATATTTACAGGTCCAAACTGACTAAATGTCGGCCACCATGCCCGTGAGGTGCGAGGGCAGAGCGATAAAGTTACTACTGACGAAAAGGACGTATATTCAAACACACTAGACAACACAGAAATAGAGTAGTGACATATTTAAGGTCCAAACAGACTAAATGTCGGACACCATGCCTGGAGGTCGAGGGCAGAGCGATAAAGTTATACTGACGAAAACGGACGTATATTCCAAACACTAGACAACACACGGAAATAGAGTAGTGACATATTTACAGGTCCAAACGACTAAATGTCGGCCACCATGCCCGTGAGGTGCGAGGGCAGAGCGATAAAGTTACTACTGACGAAAACGGACGACATTCAAACACTAACAACACCGGAAATAGTAGTAGTGACATATTTACATCAAACAGACTAAATGTCGGCCACCATGCCCGTGAGGTGCGAGGGCAGAGCGATAAAGTTACTAAATGACGAAAACGACGTACACTCCAAACACTAGACAACACACGAATATAGTAGTAGACATATTTTACAGGTCCAAACAGACTAAATGTCGGCCACCATGCCTCGTGAGGTACATGGGCAGAGCGCTAAAGTTACTACTGACGAAAACGGACGTATATTCCAAACACTAGAAAAACACACGGAAATAGAGTAGTGACATACAGGTCCAAACAGACTAAATGTCGGCCACCATGCCCCTGAGGTGCGAGGGCAGAGCGATAAAGTTACTACTGACGAAAACGGACGTACATTTCAAACACAAGACAACACACGGAAATAGAGTAGTGACATGTTTACAGGTCCAAACAGACTAAAATGTCGGCCACCATGCCCGTGAGGTGCGAGGGCAGAGCGATAAAGTTACTACTGACGAAAACGGACGTACACTCCAAACACTAGACAACACACGGAAATAGAGTAGTGACATATTTACAGGTCCAAACAGACTAAATGTCGACCACCATGCCCGTGAGGTACATGGGCAGAGCGATAAAGTTACTACTGACGAAAACGGACGTATATTCCAAACACTAGACAACACACGGAAAATAGAGTAGTGACATATTTACAGGTCCAAACTGACTAAATGTCGGATACCATGCCCGTGAGGTGCGAGGGCAGAGCGATAAAGTTACTACTGACGAAAACGGACGGACATTCCAAACACTAGACAACACACGGAAATAGTGTAGTGACATATTTACAGGTCCAAACAGACTAAAAGTCGGCCACCATGCCCGTGAGGTGCGAGGGCAGAGCGATAAAGTTACTACTGACGAAAATTGACGTACATTCCAAACACTAGACAACACACTTAAATAGAGTAGTGACATATTTACAGGTCCAAACAGACTAAATGTCGGCCACCATGCCTGTGAGGTACATGGGCAGAGCGCTAAAGTTACTACTGACGAAAACGGACGTATATTCCAAACACTAGACAACACACGGAAATAGAGTAGTGACATTCAGGTCCAAACAGACTAAATGTCGGCCACCATGCCCGTGAGGTGCGAGGGCAGAGCGATAAAGTTACTACTGACGAAAACGGACGTATATTCCAAACACTAGACAACCCACGGAAATAGAGTAGTGACATATTTACAGGTCCAAACAGACTAAATGTCGGCCACCATGCCGTGAGGTGCGAGGGCAGAGCGATAAAGTTACTACTGACGAAAACGGACGTATATTCCAAACACTAGACAACACACGGAAATAGAGTAGAGTGACATATTTACAGGTCCAAACTGACTAAATGTCGGCCACCAAGCCCGTGAGGTGCGAGGGCAGAGCGATTAAAGTTACTACTGACGAAAACGGACGTACATTCCAAACACTAGACAACACACGGAAATAGGTAGTGACATATTTACAGGTCCAAACAGACTAAATGTCGGCCACCATGCCCGTGAGGTACATGGGCAGAGCGATAAAGTTACTACTGACGAAAACGGACGTACATTCCAAACACTAGACAACACACGGAAATAGTGTAGTGACATATTTACAGGTCCAAACAGACTAAATGTCGGCCACCATGACCGTGAGGTACATGGGCAGAGCGATAAAGTTACTTCTGACGAAAACGGACTTACATTCCAAACACTAGACAACACACGGAAATAGAGTAGTGACATATTTATAGGTCCAAACTGACTAAATGTCGGCCACCATGCCTGTGAGGTGCATGGGCAGAGCGATAAAGTTACTACTGACGAAAACGGACGTATATTTCAAACACTAGACAACCCCGGAAATAGAGTAGTGACATATTTACATATTAAAACAGACTAAATGTCGGCCACCATGCCCGTGAGGTGCGAGGGCAGAGCGATAAAGTTACTACTGACGAAAACGGACGGATATTCCAAACACTAGACAACACACGGAAATAGAGTAGTGACATATTTACAGGTCCAAACAGACTATATGTCGGCCACCATGCCCGTGAGGTAGCGAGGGCAGAGCGATAAGTTACTCTGACGAAAACGGACGTACATTCCAAACACTAGACAACACCACGGAAATAGAGTATGTGATATTTACAGTCCAAACAGACTAAATGTCGGACCACCATGCCCGTGAGGTACATGGGCATGAGCGATAAAGTTACTACTGACGAAAACGGACGTACATTCAAACACTAGACAACACACGGAAATAGAGTATGTCATATTATACAGTCCAAATAGACTAAATGTCGCCACCATGCCCGTGAGGTATATGGGCAGAGCGATAAAGTTACTACTGACGAAAACGTACGGACATTCAAAACACTAGACAACACAGGAAATAGAGTAGTGACATATTTACACTTCCAAACAGACTAAATGTCGACACCATGCCCGTGAGGTACAGGGCAGAGCGATAAAGTTACTACTGACGAAAACGGACGTATATTCCAAACACTAGACAACACACGGAAATAGATTAGTGACATATTTACAGGTCCAAACAGACTAAATTCGGCCACCATGCCCGTGAGGTGCGAGGGCAGAGCGATAAAGTTACTACTGACGAAAACGGACGTATATTCAAACACTAGACAACACCTGGAAATAGAGTAGTACATATTTACATAGTCAAAACAACTAAATGTCGGCCACCATGCCCGTGAGGTGGAAGGGCAGAGCGATAAAGTTACTACTGACGAAAACGGACGGATATTCCAAACACTAGACAACACACGGAAAAGAGTAGTGACATTTTTACAGGTCCAAACAGACTAAATGTCGGCCACCATGCCCGTGAGGTGCGAGGGCAGAGCGATAAAGTTACTACTGACGAAAACGGACGTACATTCCAAACACTAGACAACACACGGAAATAGAGTATGTGATATTTACAGTCCAAACAGACTAAATGTCGACCACCATGCCCGTGAGGTACATGGGCAGAGCGATAAAGTTACTACTGACGAAAACGGACGTAATTCCAAACACTAGACAACACACGGAAATAGAGTGTGACATATTTACAGGTCCAAACAGACTATATGTCGGCCACCATGCCCGTGAGGTACATGGGCAGAGCGATAAAGTTACTACTGACGAAAACGGACGTATATTTCAAACACTAGACAACCCCGGAAATAGAGTAGTGACATATTTACAGTCCAAACAGACTAAATGTCGGCCACCATGCCCGTGAGGTGCGAGGGCAGAGCGATAAAGTTACTACTGACGAAAACGGACGGATATTCCAAACACTAGACAACACACGGAAATAGAGTAGTGACATATTTACAGGTCCAAACAGACTAAATGTCGGCCACCATGCCCGTGAGGTGCGAGGGCAGAGCGATAAAGTTACTACTGACGAAAACGGACGTACATTCCAAACACTAGACAACACACGGAAATAGAGTAGTGATATTTACAGTCCAAACAGACTAAATGTCGGACCACCATGCCCGTGAGGTACATGGGATGA
This sequence comes from Dryococelus australis, assembly GCA_029891345.1. Lineage (NCBI taxonomy): Eukaryota > Metazoa > Arthropoda > Insecta > Phasmatodea > Phasmatidae > Dryococelus > Dryococelus australis. Next base: position 3,560,993 of record CM057005.1, on the reverse strand, counting down.
GCGATAAAGTTACTACTGACGAAAACGGACGTAATTCAAAACACTAGACAACACACGGAAATAGAGTATGTCATATTTAAAGTCCAAACAGACTAAATGTCGGCCACCATGCCCGTGAGGTTAGGGCAGAGCGATAAAGTTACTACTGACGAAAACGTACGACATTCAAAACACTAGACAACACACGGAAATAGAGTAGTGACATATTTACACTTCCAAACAGACTAAATGTCGACCACCATGCCCGTGAGGTACATGGGCAGAGCGGTAAAGTTACTACTGACGAAAACGGACGTATATTCCAAACACTAGACAACACACGGAAATAGATTAGTGACATATTTACAGGTCCAAAGACTAAATGCGGCCACCATGCCGTGAGGTCGACAGGATAGACACGACGAAAACGATTCACACTAGCACAGGAAATGATAGGAAACAGGCAACGATAATTGCCACATCTACAGCACAAAATAATGACGAAAAACGTATCCAAACTGAAAAGATAGAGTAGTGACATATTTACAGTCAAACAGACAAATGTCGCACATCCAGTGCAGGCAAGCGTAGTCTATGACGAACGAGTATTCTACTGAAACACGGATAGATAGTGACATATAGGTCCACACTAGTCGCAGATAAATTACTACTGACGACGTAACACATATATACAGGTCAAACGACTAATGTCGGCACCATGCCGTAGTGCGAGGGCGAGAATGCGAAAAGGAGTACATCCAAACCTAGACAACCCGGAATGGTGACATATTACACTCCAAGACTAAGGACAAGGAGTCGCAGGCATAAGTTAATGCGAACGGACGTATATTCCAACACTAAAACACCGAAAGGTAGTACATATTAACACAGACATTGCACACGTGGACATGAAGTGTCACGACAAAACGACTACATCAACCACACATGCGAGGTGCAGTTGGCAGCTATATAAGTTTACTGAATGAGTTTTCGAAACTGAGAAACACAGGACAAAGGTGAACATTATTGTATTCGAAATGAGATCTGCCAACATAAAAGTACAAATAAGGTTTTGTCCACACGTAATTAGTATGAACTTATGTACCAATAATTGTTCCTCAAATTGGTCAAAATATATGGAACTAAACAAATATACAAAGAAATGCGCTCCTCGTATGTTGAGAGGATCAATTAGACTTGCATTATTCCACATCTCTATTGCTGTCTCATTTGGACGAGATAGTCTGCCTATCCAATTTCACAGTCTTCTCAGCCTGAACAACTGGATAATAGTCCAATACGTGGCTCGATTTTCGCAATCAAAGGCGAACAGCAGTTTGTCTCGAACGACATCTACCCTGCCAGGCACATTGAAGGGAGGCTATTCTACAAACGTCCACTCCATGATACATGAGAGAACTCAAGGTCATAATAGATGTGAAACTACAGTGACCGACACTGACTGACGCACATTACCAGGCCATAACGACTATGCCTATCGACGCAGTACAATAATAAGGTACATGTACTTTATATAATGGAACATCTATACAAAATAAAATATACGGGTACAGCACAACAAACGATTCTGACATTAGGATAAATTACAGGGTGCAACAGTGATCACAAAATACATAGGTTAAGTTCAAAGAAGTTTTACTGTTCATCATATGATGTGAAAGATTTAGCGCCTTAACAGGGAGTCTTGAAGCCGATGAGAGTGATTCAGGAAATTGGCGCGCCGGAATGAAGACGGGAAATGGAGGTCTCGAGAACCGCTACGGCCATCATCCGGCACGATTTCCACAGCGAAGATCCGGGACACACGTGATTAAACCCGGTTCGCCTTGGTGGAGGTGAGCAGGCTAACGCTATCACCGCTCCCATCTCGGTGTTCTAAGCTTTGAGGTTACCCAAAGACGGATCTTACCTGAATTTTACAGAAAATATACACAACTAAAAAGATAAGCATTTTGTTTCATTATGTATACATTATAGCAACATAGAATACATCATTTCCGAATTTCGTTGCTGAAATTTCGTTCACAGATAAAGTATTCCCCCCCCATTTTTTACCAAGAAGTCTAAGTCGGGATTATCATTAATGTGAGACCAGATGGTCAAGACTATTTAGTTCAACTGTCACTCGAACAGTTTACCCTGGCTCCAAACTTGTTCCTATAACAGGACTTATTGTTCAATATAAGCTACTAGTCGTTTAGTACAACGCTTTATTCAGGTGCACTGCATGGCTGACGTATTTAGATATGTTGATTAGATGTTGAAATGCGGATGTAATAGAATAAATTAAAGTCATTTTCAGAGTACTCGTAACAGTTAAATCACATAAATCACGCGGTTAAAAGAAAAAAAACGACACAGGTAAATGTTGAAAGTTATAAAAAATCACGTACTGTGTTCAGGTTAGCATTCCAGTTTTCCCATACAGTTATTGAGTTTAAATCTCTAAATAACTAATAATGTTTGAAATGTGATCAATCAACAACTTGAGTTAAAACACAGAAAAATATAAAACAGGAAGTATACTGACAAAGAACGTCAAAATAAGGTGCAAAGAGGTACAAACGAACTAACGTGGAGAACCGCAAGCGGAAGCAATAACGACGAAAAGCGGAGTCTTCCAAACACTAAACACAAAGCGATAAGACAATACGGCACAAGACTACTCAAGCCCAGGGAGTCAGGCAAGCTACTGAGGATAGGAAAGTACACTATCAAAACAAAGAAATACAATAAGAAATCACGGTATAGTCGGGCACCATGCCAGATAGCAAGAGGAAAACAGATAATTCGAAAAGACGATTCAAAAAAACACACAAAATGAGCAAATACAGGCAAAAGATAAAGTCGACACGTGTAGTAAGCAAGGACAGTAAAGAATACGAAAGGACATATCCAAACAAGAACACACAAAGGCTATTCAACCGAAAGTAGGAATCCACAGGTGAGGTCAAGGACAGACATATTATGACAAAAACGTAAAAATAAATTGAAAGTGAAAAGGACAATTTACACGCAAATGATGGCCACTTGAACGAGGAAAATAATATTAACACAAAAGACAGAACCAAACAAGACACAAGGAATAAGTTCATTACAGCAAATGTCCAAAGACTAGGTCGAGGCAGAGAAAAATTACTAACGAAAAGCAATGTAAATCGAACACAACAGCAAAATAGATAAATATTACAACCAAAGACAAAAGCACCACCGAGAGGAAGAGGAAACTATAAGTAAGCGTAAAGAAAACCGAAATAGAATAAATTAAAAGTATTTACGCACCAACGTACTCAAACGCAAGCCTAGGGTAAACGAAAAAGTTCATGCAAAACGAAGTCCAAAATGACACAATAAAGGAAATAATTATCAACAAAAGGAGGCAAAGATAAGTAAGTCCAAACTGAGTGATCATTACCCAACGAAATAGATTAAACTAACGACGATAACGGATAATTCGACCTAGAAAATGTATAAACTTAAGGCATAGACAAATTACAGCAAATTGACTACATTCCAGAAAAATGCGAATAGTTAAAACAAAGTTACTACCTACAACAGCGATACCAAAGTAACAAAAGTAAAAACTGACTATAGTCCAAACAAGACCCATGCTTGCCAGGGGTCAAGGATAAAGTTTACTACGGACAAAAGGACTAATTCCAAACACTAAAAAACGAGAGAGTGACGTATTTAAGTCCAAACGACTGAATTGACCACCACCCGTCTGCAGAGCGTAAATTTCTATACAAAAGGCTTTACCAACCACTGACAACACGTGAAAGAGGAGAATTATACAAAAACTAGTAGACCAACACTAAGGCAGGGCAGAGCTAAAATTACTACAAACGATTCCACAAATACGACCACGAAATAAGTTAATTAACCAGACAAATGGAACCACCTAGTAGCATGTGGCAATAAATTATACGCAAAACGGACGATTTCCAAAAACACTGAACAAGAATGGATAAATTAAGACAATATATGTTAACTAAGGAATGGCAAAGAATTATAACGAAAGAGAATTCGACACGGACAAGATAGAAGATACAAAGGCAACCGAAAATCGACAAACACGAGGAAGGGAAACAGTAAATACTCAAAGGACAATTCCAAACAGCCAACGAAAAGGTTAATAACTACTGCAATGAAATGGAGCACCTACAGTAGGACGCGGCCAAAATACTAAAGCGGACATCCTAAACTACATCCCGAAAAGGAGTAGAAATTTACACAAAAACGATATATGGCCATAATCCTAATCAAGACAAATTAGTACAAATAGAAGTGCAAACTAAAACTAGTGAAGAAAGAATATTCCACCTAAGACTAAAGAACTAATGATGAAGTCAAAAGATAATACTCACAATACGAATTCAGGGCAGAATACAGTTATACGACAATGAATTTCCAAAAAAGGCACCAAATAGGCAAGATGGTAAATGGTTATACAGCAAACAATCTGACAACGGAAACATGGAAGATTAACAAATTTAAGAAAACCAGTACTGAAGCACCAGCAAAAATTGACAAGCAATATAAGTTCAAACGAAAATGTAATTAAAAGAAATATTAATAAATAAATACTTTACATTCCAATTGAGACATACAAATTATTGCAAGTTTGTTCAAAAGCTAACAAAATTAAGAAAACAATACTAAATACTAAGGAAAGAACTAAGTGCCACATAGTAGTAGCCGATGAGAGTGATTCAGGAGAATATGGCGCGGCGCCGGAATGAAGGGACGGGGGAAATGGGAGGTCTCCGAGAAAACCCGCTGACCAGTGCCATCATCCGGCACGATTTCCACATGCGAAGATCCGGGAGTCACCCAGCCGGTGATTAAACCCGGTTCGCCTTGGTGGGAGGTGAGCAGGCTAACCGCTCAGTCACCGCCTCCCATCTTCGGTTGTTCTTAAGCTTCTGAGGTTACCCTAAAGTACGGATCTTACACTTGAAATTTTAACAGAAAATTATATCACAACTAAAAAGATAAGCAATTTTGGTTTTCATTATTGTATTACATTAATAGCAACATAGATATACATTTCTATTTCCGAATTTTCGTCTGCTGAAAAGTCTTCGTTCACAGATAAAGGTATTCCCCCCCCCCCTTTTTTTACTCAAAGAAGTCTAAGTCGGGAAATTATCATAATAATGTATGGATGCTACCAGACTGTGTCACAGAACTACTTTAGTTCAAACATGTTCAGCTCTGAACACGTTTACCCTGGCTCCAAACTTGTTCCTATAACAGTGACTTATTGTTCAATATATAGGCCTACTAGTCGTTTAAGTACAACGGCTTTTATTCAGTGTTGCACTGTCATTGGCTGACGATATTTAGATATATCGTGTGATTAAGATGGTTGAAATTGGCGGTATGTACTGCATTAATTGAATTAAATATAAAGTCATTTTAAAGAGTATCTCGTTATACAGTTATAATCACAATAAATCACGCTGTGTTAAAATAGAAAAAAAAAACCGACACAGGTAAATGTTGAAAGTTATTATAAATAATCACGGTACTGTGTTTCTCAGGTTAGCATTTCCATTTTTTTCCCATTCAGTTATTGAGTTTTAATCTCTAAAACTAATAATGTTTGAAATGTGATCAATCATGACCTCTGAACGATGTTAAAAGACCACAGCCTCTGACTCGACTATTAGTACAGTACATGGTACAGTATGGTCCGTCAGAGGAAACACGGGCTTGAGAAGTAATGTGTGTCACACAGCGGATATTCACCGTGTTCCTACTGTGGAGCGGAATTCTGACAGCAGCAAGCACTCTCGACATCAAAGGAGAGGGCTTTCAGGTTATTACACTGTTTATGTACGTGATAGCTTTTAATTCTTGTTGTAGTGCAACAAGAAATTATTTAAGTTATTCAAAGTATTTAAATCATATAAAAATAAGTTACGGATATAACAAATGAGCCTAAATTCCTCGACACGGAAGCAAATATTTTTGGTGAAGTTCTTAAAAGTTTGAATGGTATGTGGGACTTGACGTCCCTTTCGAAACGATATAATTTGTGAGGGGACAAGAAAACTAATACAATACATATAAAAGTGTACCATACCTGAGGCTCGAACCCAGAATACACATGCGCTTTACCTTAGGCTCAAACCCAGGATACACATGTCCTTACTAGAGGCTCGAACCCAGAATACACGTGTGCCTTGAATGAGGCTCGAAACCAAATATATGCGAGCCTTACTTGAGGCTCGAACCTTTGATACACGTGTTCCTTACCTGATGATCGAACCAAGAATACACATGTGCCTTACCTAAGGCTCGAATCAAGAATACACATGTGCCTTACAAGAAAATCGTACCCAAAATACAAGTGTGCCTTACCTGAGGCTCGAACCCAGAATATATATGTGTCTTACTTGAGGCCCGAACCCAGAATACACATGTGTCTTACCTAAGGCTCGGGTCCAGAATACATGTATGGCTTCCCAGAGGCTCGAACCCAGAATACAAATGTACCTTACCTGAGACAAGAACCCAGAATACACATATGCCTTATCTGAGGCTCGATCCCAGTATACATACGTGCCTTACCTGAGGCTAGACCCTAGAATTAATGTGTGCCATACCATATACTCGAACCTGAATACGCATATGCTTTACCTGAGGCTCGAACCCAGAATACACGTGTACCTTACCTGAGGCTCAATCTCAGAATATGCATGTGCCTTACCTGAGGCTCGAACCCTTAATACACGTGTTCCTTAACTGAGGATAGAACCCAGAATACCCATGTGCCTTGCGTTAGGCTCGAATACAAAACACACATGTGCTTTACCTGAAATCGTACCCCGAATACACGTGTGCCTTACCAGAGGCTGAAACCCAGAATACACATGTGCTTTGCCTGAGTGAACCCAAAATACACAGGTGTCTTACCTGAGGCTCGATCACAGAATACAAGTTTGCCTTACCTTAGTCTTGAACCCAAAATACACAAGTGCTTTATCTGAGGATCTAACCCAGAATGCACGTGTAGGCTACCTTACCTAACATTTTAATCCAGGATACATGTGTGCTTTACCATAGGCTCGAACCCATAATACACGTGTAGGCTACCTTACCTTAAGCTCGAATCCAAGATACATGACTGCCTTAGCAGAGGCTCGAACCCTGAAAGCATGTGTTCCACACCTAAGGCTCAAACCCAGAATACATGTGTGCCTTACATGAAAATCGAAATATGTATACACGTATGCCTTACATGAGGCTCGAATACAGATTACACATGTGCTTTACCTGAGGCTTGAACCTAGAATACACATGTATATTACCTAATTCCCGAACCTACAATGTACGTGTGATATAACTGAGACTCGATACCAGTCCACACATGTTCCTTACCTGAGGTTCGAATACAGAATACATGTTTCCCTTACTTGAAGCTCTAATCCAGAATACACGTGTGCCTTACCTGAGGCTCGCACCCAGAATACATGTGTGACATACCTGAGGTTCGATCCCAGAGTACATGTACGCATTACCTGAGGTTCGACGCCAGAATATATGTGTGCATGCCTTACCTGAAGCTCGAACCCAGATTGGAAATGTGCCTTACCAATGGATCGATCCCAGAATACATGTGTGCCTAACCTGAGGTTCGATTCCACAATACATGATGCCATACCTGATGCTCGAAACCAGAATAAATGTGTGCCAAACCTAAGGATCGAACACATAATTCATTGTGCTTTACCTTGGGCCGAACCCAGAATACATGTGTGCCTTACCAGAGGCTCGAACCCAGAATACACGTGTGCCTTACCAGAGGCTCGAACCCAGAATACACGTGTGCCTTACCAGAGGCTCGAACCCAGAATACACGTGTGCCTTACCTGATGCTAGAACCTTGAATACAAGTGAGCCTTACCAGAGGCTCGAACCCTGAATACACGTGTTCCTAACTGAGTCTCGTACCCAGAATACATGTGTGCCTTACTTGTGGCTCGATTCCAGTATACATGTGTGCCGTATCTGAGGCTCGAACCCAGAATGTCTTGTAGCATATGCTGGGGTTGAACTAACTTCATACATTATATGTCTAATATTTAAACAATAAACTTCGCTTGCAATCAGTCTATAATGATGGTAGACTTGTTCTACGAACCATTTATTTACATGGAGGTCATTTTGAAAACCTGTGTGTGAATCACTTAAAACGTGTAACTTTACACTACATACCATAGCACTACTTGTATGCAGAATTTGGAACAAATGTGTTGACGGAGTCTCATGAAGTTTGCATTCAAGCATTGGTTTCTCGTTAGACGTTATCGTACAAAACAAAAACTGGAAATATGCTCTCTAGGTAAGTTTGATTCTATTTATAGATGCTGTTAACATAAAGATGTTTGCTTTAATTTTACCATTTGTGTAATTTATATAATAAACATTTCATAATAATTGTCACTGCACCATTTTTAAACAAAAATCTGACCCATGTAAATCATGTAATTTAAAAATAGCCTGCTGTAGGCGTAATTTTGTAAAAAAAATGTGATGTAAAATATGTTATTGCCTGACAGCTTCTTACAAAAAAGAGCCAATACACACATCTAATGGATACTCTCGGCATATAAATTCTGAATGTAGTGTGTTAAATAGTTTAATAGAAATGACAAACTTATTTAAATTATTTAAATGCAACCAAACTGTGCATTAAGTTAAACATATTTAAATTTTGGCCTACAGTAGCACTATGCATGTGCAAATCTTTGGGGAATCGGTTGATTGGTCACAGACATATGGCATAAAAGTTTAATTTTCTCATGTGGTGCTATCTTCGTTATTGGAGAACAAAACGATTATGTAGTAACACATTGTAAATTTCTGATAGATATACTGTTACTTAATAAATATGGGTTAAATTGTCTGAGGCATACGGCATACTAACCTAACATGACATTACTGTTATTTCGAGAATATGTGGCAAGTCATGTAAAATTATATGGACTATAAATCTATAACTTGTCACTTGAATTCGTTGGGTATGAGTAAATTTCATCCCATGATTGGAAAGCATTATTTTTCGTGTGCTACTATCTTTCAAAATTCGGACAAATGAATTTATGTAGTATGTAATTTGTTGTTTGATAACATTCTGCAAAAGTATAAATTGGAAATTCGTCACAATGACTCGTAGGTATAACATACTATGCCAAAATGTTAATATGGCCAATAATTTGCTAATAGGCCTACGTGTCTAATGCTTTTAAAACACAGTATTTGTATTTACATAGCCTACCACTGTACTGACTGCTTGCCTACTTCGGAAGGAGTCTGTTGACTGTTTCTCGAGATATAACAAAACCCGCATGGCAACATCTCACGAAATGGATGACAAAACAGACCCTGTGTAGACACAATTAATTGTTGTAGTATATGCAGACATCACATAAAGTTAAGCGGAAATTAGATTCGTTATTTCGTAGATGTGGCACACTAAAGTAAAATGTTTGTATAGCCGTCATTAAAAAATAATAGCAGACTATTACATTAAAACTACACTTAAACATTTATGTTCAAATGACTGGTAAATTTGGCAGAATTCATTCGATTGTTTCTTGAGAAATGAGACAATTTATAATATTTCACATGGTGCTTTCTTACAAAATGGCTGATAAAAAAAGGCTATGTTTGGACGAATTTGATCATTGTAATACGTACTTTTAGCATAAAAGGTTTGGTTAAAATTGGTCAAATGGAAGTGTAGATATAGCGTAACGTTATGTGTCGCACCTCCTACCACGACCCGCCCTTCACGAGGGAACAAAGCAGAGCATGAAGGCAAGAGTTGCAACCCGCGAAGAACGCGGAGATTTAAAAACGAGTGCTCCTGCTGCGACAAGCCTGTCAGGACTGGCTCCAACTTCTGTCATTGAAAGGATCGAATGTCTGTTGTTATCATTGGAAGAATGTTCTGGTCAACGTCCCCGCCTCTCTCAGAATGACTAAGAATACGAGAAACTCTCCTTATCACGATAGCAAGACTTTTAAGGTGGCCGCATTGTTGAAGTAATTTTGCGCGTCTGAGGCCTAAAAGCATGGGAGAACTAGGGGTGACCAAGACATGCGCATACATTACCTCTACGTGCAACACACTGAACTTGGGCGCAGTCTTGCCGTCGATAACGCGCCTCTATAACACTTTCAGCAGAGATCCTACACTTTTACGAAGTTATAATAAAAGTATAGGTTTGATGCATGTCCCTATTCCTATTTTAATATTTTGTACCAGAAAGTTCAAACCTTAAAACGATTGCGAACACACCCGTTCGAGCCATTTTCGCAATAAAAAAAATGCTATAGGGGGAACGGAGAAACTGAAAAACGTATACAGTAGTGTAAAATTTCTTAAACCTTATTCGTAAGTAGACCTCACTCAGATATGTTGGGCGGTATTTTAATAAAACGTTTCCCGCTGGAGCTGTACACATGTTGCCTATGGAGGCGGCTGCCTTAAGCCACTACGAACCTCCGAGCCGACTGGACTGTATAAAGTGTGGAGTATTCTACTGCCTCAAGCACGAGGAGTACGAAGACACCGAGGCAAATAGTGAGCCAAGTGACGAGTGGGGGCGAGTGTGAAGTCTATGAACTGTATAAAGTGTGCAGTATTCTACTGCCTCAAGCACGAGGCGTACGAAGACACCGAGGCAAATAGTGAGCCAAGTGACGAGTGGGGGCGAGTGTGAAGTCTATGGACTGTATAAAGTGTGCAGTATTCTACTGCCTCAAGCACGAGGCGTACGAAGACACTGAGGCAAATAGTGAGCCAAGTGACGAGTGGGGGCGAGTGTGAATTCTATGGACTGTATAAAGTGTGCAGTATTCTACTGCCTCAAGCACGAGGCGTACGAAGACACTGAGGCAAATAGTGAGCCAAGTGACGAGTGGGGGCGAGTGTGAATTCTATGGACTGTATAAAGTGTGCAGTATTCTACTGCCTCAAGCACGAGGCGTACGAAGACACCGAGGCAAATAGTGAGCCAAGTGACGAGTGGGGGCGAGTGTGAAGTCTATAGACTGCGAACATCTGTGCAGTCCAGGCTCGTGCGATTATTCAACTGCATATGCGAGTGACAGACATTTAGAATGACAGCAGTAGACAGATTGAAGATGTGTAAATAACTAGTGTGACAGACATTGATAAGGACTTCAATTAAGATTGAGCTATATATTAAATATTGCACTCGCTGGGAATATAAAAAGTAATATTAGAGATAGATAGTTTAATGTATTAAATATCAGCTGTATGAATATTTATAGCGTTATAAAAACACTAAAAATTTTATTAACTGCCTTACTTAGTTAAGACCGCTCCATCCATTACTAAATCAGATAAACCCTTGACCATTAGCAGTATAAAGTAAATATTCATGTGTCCTCCATTTTCAAAATAAATGCTTTATTCATTTATATTTTACTCATCTACATGATTCTCAATAGTAATAATAAAATACCATATTATGCGAGGAATTCGTTGCGTATAAATAGATATAACACGAAAATGAGTTATTTTTCATCTTGCACTACTTTCCAAAAGGGTTGACCAGTAATATAATCGCATTCTATATAAAATGGTTACATCAAGCATTCGCAACATACCAAATTTGTTTCCAATTGATATAACATAGTGACCAAAATTTTAAAATTTCCACCGTTTTGAAAATAAGAACCCGGCTAATTAGTAAACTATAAAAATAAGATTTTCTTACAAAAATAACAATATACTTGAACCGAGTTTGGTGAAATTCGGTTCACGGGTTTCAAATTTGCTAGGGGTGTGAGAAAGATATTCGCGCTATTGAATAAGCCTTTCCTTCGGAAAGCATGCTAAAAAGAAATGCGTGTGTTGAAATGAAATGTAAACAAAGACGTTGAGCCATGCGAGTGTGTCAGTTGTACTGGCAATAGACGAGTCGATATGGGGCACATGAGCAGAATACTCAAGTCGCTCTTCCTCATGCTTAATGTGCGGTAAGGAGTGTGTATGGCGGGTTGTAAACACAGTGCAGGGCCTGGGAAATGATCCCTCTACTGCATGAAGGCCACGTGGCGGTATTGTGAAGTAAGGGGGCGTGGCACCCAGTTTCAGGACACCTTTGTGAGGCCGCAGTGTTGGTGTGCACAGTGTCCAGCTGCCGCCCCTCATTAGAGTCCTTGTGGCGGCTTGGGCAGGAGGCTGCCTGCGAAGCCAGGTGCCTGTCTGCCTCCACCATCCTGCTGCTCAGTGCACCCGCTATCACTGGCACTAGCCGGGGTTTCCTCCAGGTGCTCATGTCACGTCGCCCTGGTCCCTACTACATCACACATCGTCTCGCGTGCCGTCTAGAGCTCATCTAAACTCCTCTACTGGCCTCTCCGTCTCACTAGAATATCATTACTGCTCTTAGCCACCATTTTCAAGTTTCAATTTTACGTTTTTATTGTTTCTAATTGGTTATCCTTTTAAATTTTTTTATTCTATTTTTAAATGTAAATTAGGTTGACAATTAAATACGTTGCACTCTGGAGGCATCATAGATATGGACCGTTGGGAAAACTGTAAAATAACATTTTTTAACCTATATGTAATTAAAACTGAAGTTTCCTTTTGCGCGATTCTATAAGAACTATATCAAAGTTAAAATTACTTTCTCAAGACGAGTGTCAACGTATGTTCAGAATCAATCCATCATTCTTAAAATATATTTTATTTACATGGACATTTTTTTTAAATTTAATAATATTAGCTAATTTATACAGTAGTATTAAATTTAAAAAAATCATTATTGTGAGAATTTTTATAATACCTTGGTAGCGATACTCACGGAACTAGAGAGACCTTGGATATACCCAGGTAGTGATTTATTTTTGCGATTGGTTTTTATTCACAATATTTTTCTTCCAACTCCCGATCCCCCACATTCTTTTCCATAGACTTTCCGCATATAATTACAGGAAACATATTCAGCTATAGAAATGACTTCAATTCCGCTGATATTCGTACGTATGATTATTCCTCTTCTCTTTACAATCATGTCGTTATATATAACACTGCCTTACTTGGGACTGCAACGGCTCAGCGGTTAGCCTACTCACCTACCACCGAGGAGAACCGGGTTCAATCCCCAGCACGTTCCTCCCTGGAGTTTCGCAAGTGGGAATCGTGCCGGACGATGTCGCTGGTTGGGGGTTTCCTCGGGGATTTCCCATTTCCCTCACCCTTACATTCCGTCGCAGCTCCGTTCTCACTTCATTTCATCCCCATCGGCTCTCATGACCTCGACGTTAAAAGCTTAAATATATCAACACAACTCAACTCAACTGCTTTAGTTATTGCCGTGGAGTGGAGGGGAGATATTTGGGCGGAGCTTAACGTCGAGGTCTTGAGAGCCGATGTGGGTGAAGCAAGGCGAGTATGGAGCAGCGCCGCAGTATAAGGACTTATTGTTTGCATTACTTCGTTTATATTCTGCTTGTTCCACACGACTCTGATTTATTGCAACACTTCTAAGTGAAGAAAAATATTTTAATCTTTGTTTATATATATATATATATATATATATATATATATATAGAGAGAGAGAGAGAGAGTGTAACGGATTATTTATCTTTAAAATAATTATGCTAATACGGCTCTCGTTCTAAAAATACAGAATAATTTTCTCAACAGTTTCTTCCTACTAGATTTACTAGATTTAAAAATTAACTTCAATATTTCAGTAACATTTCATATTTTCTATTTCAGTAACATTTCATATTTTTTCTATTTATGTGATCTTCGAGTTCTTTGTGTGTATTTATGTTTGTTTCTGTATGCCAGTCTCTCTTCAACTAACCCATTTCGTTTGTCGCAGAATAATTTATAAACACTTACTTTGAATTGGATGAAAATAAATAATAAACCGACACTTACCATTCTAGTCTTTAAAGCAATTTTACTGCCTTGTTAACATTCAATTTAAGATTAACACGGAATAGACGAAGTACCATACTTCCTGTACAAAAATCGATAACATTACGTGCGTCTGAATTTCTCATTTAAAATTTTATGAAGTACTTATATAAAAATTATGTCATTCAAAATACTTGTGCCCTAATTCATGAAATACCCGAACAGCGTGAAGCAGTTTGGTGTTCTTGCATGCATTATTATAATTAAATAAACCTTTGAGACATTATTCTATGCATTGCTCTGAGAAGTAGTGTGACACAACGCGATTATTTATCGTGTTATACTTGGGAAAACTTGTAATTTGTTTTCTCCCGTCATATTTGCTAAACAATACGAGGAATAGTAGACATCAAATACCAGTACAATTTTATATATCAAACACCTGTTTTCAAAATGGTAGACCTAAATCTTTTTAAAGCGAAATACACATCTATAGAAGAACACAACAGATTCAGATAAAAATTAATTTACTGCGTGAACATGTTGACGGCATTATGTTCATATATCAATAGTCCCTTTTTAAATCATTATTTGCGGAAAGAAAGAGAGATGATAATTGAAAATAATGCATATGTCTTAGAAATATTTTACCAGTTCCGACAAAGACATAATTTTCAAGGGGGCAATGTTAGTGAAGTATATTCCGTATCTCTTATCTCTCATACCATTAAACTGACTTAACATATACTTGGTGTGCTGGAATAAAAGACTACTTTAAAATGTTCTCAACCGGTCCTACATAGCAATGTTTGAGCACAGAATGTAACAGGAACATTTACTGAGATTTGACGTAAAATTAAAATTTCACTTAACATATCATTACTTAACACTATCAAAATGATCAATTTGTGGATAAATGCTGGCAAGTAGGAGGAAATGGCATTTATTATTTCACTGATTCAATATGTAACTGAAATTGTCACACGGTAGCAGTTTGTGAATTAATCAGTTAGTTCATTAGAAATTACATCTCGATGTGTGTAGAGGTACTATCTCCATGATAATTCTTTGAGATTAATTTCGGTATTATCTGAAATATGTTATAGACCTTATCTCAATAACTGATGGAAATATGAAATAAATTGTTTCTTGACAAGAAAATAATTTTCGTCGAAGACTAAATTTTCTGTAGTCAATGTTCTAAAAGAAATATTTGCATGGCCACCATTTTTATAATAAGTAAACTATAAAGAATTATCTCTTGTATTACAACTGTTGGAAACTGTTTCCAAAGGGAAAGTCATATAGATACGGTAGCCATGACTTGTGTCTTCGAGTGCTCATTACAGAAAGGTAACTGCCCTATACCTGAGAGGTAGGCAAATTGTGTGGCTCTAATGGTGAGCGTGTTGCTATGCCAGTGAGACATGCATCTGCGAGCAAAAACGTGCGCGCTCGGCTCCTGCATGTCAACTTCTTCTGGCGATATTACGAATTTTTTAATTAAATCGGTTGAACTGTTTCTGAGAAACGAAAAAGTTACTAAATATTTTTAATGGCTCCAATTTTGAAAATTGTCATTAGACATGGTTGAAAAGTATTTCAGTCGTATATCGTTATGAAGCTCTTTAAGTTGAGGCACGAAATTGGTTCACAATGGTGGACTGGTATAAAGATTTGAGGGACACGCACACACATGAACACGTAGACTGGGATCAAGCCTATCTAAACTTGTGAAAGTCGGCTAGAAAGGCATGTCTTCGAATGTGTCTATCACGTCCACACGTATGATGACAGACTCACAGCGATAACTTGACGACAGGTGGCGAGTGAGACAAGACTTGCCAGCTCCTTCACTACATGTCTAAAAACAAATTGCAGCCAACGACCTAGCTGTAAAATAATTGCAACAAGATTCCTGCCACATTAGTTCCAGGAGTAGTCTTATAGACGTTAAATGGAGTTTGTAAAAGACTTCGTGATTCATCAAGTTATGCCTGTTATAATTTTTGCATGTGATACCTTATAATAAAGTTTGTAGTGGCAGACGATTTCTTTAGTTGTAATCGGTATGCATACTTAATTTATTAAAGTTGAATGTGTGGTACAAATTAAAGGATACATACGCCAGAATTTGTAAATTGTTTATGTATGGCGAAAGTACATAATTTATAAGAATTGCCATAAAGAGTCGAGGGTAAGCATGCTTGTATATAGGCTGTTCACTGTAAAGTGAGCACCTATGATGCCCTAGTTACTTTTTTCCTTTCAGGCATTATTTTATTTTCAAACCACTTTTTTAAATAAGTATTGTCATGCTAGCAATAAACGAAGTGTTTATATTCCACCGCACTCGGAAGTTACATCTAAGGATTGAATAAAATATAGTTATTCATAATTATTTGGAAAGTAACGGGATACTACCACATTATATTTCCCAAGTAGTATATGGTATGTATGAGTCTCTGTGAAAGAATCCGGAGGTAAAACTTCCCTTTACTCGGATCTCTGTGAAGGAAATACATTGAGAGGAAATACCAATGAAAGAAATAAGAGAGGGAAAAAGGAAGTCAAGATAAAGATTGGAACATGGAATGTATTCACGCTATTGCACGCAGGAAATCTAGAAAATGCAAAACAGGACATGAAAAAGAACAGATTAGATGCACTTGGTATGTGTGAAATGAGATGGGGAGGGAACGAGGAGATATAAAATGGAGATTATAAGCATTTCTACTCAGGAGAAGAGTGGTGGAAATGGTGTGGGATTACTGATACGGCAAAAACTGAAAAATAAGGTAATGAAGGTTCAATATAGTGATGGAAGATTGATAATAATACGGCTGCAGGGTTGTTCGAAAGACGTGATATTAATACAGGGATATATGCCAACTAGCCAGCATAGAGATGAAGAGGTGGAAGAATACTATGTAAAGATTGAAGAACTTATTGAGAGAATAAAAATGCCTGTATCATTATTATGGGGGACTGGAATGCAGTGGTGGGTGAAGAAAAAGAAGAGGATATAGTAGGGAAAATTTGTATTAGGGGTAAGAAATGTGAGGGGTGAAAGACTAATTAACTTTTGCAAAGAAAACTCGCTAGTGGTGGGCAACACCCTATTTGAAAATCACAAAAGGAGACGTTATACATGGGTCTCTAATTTGAATAGAGAAAGGTACTAGCTGGACTACATCCTGATACAAAAAAAGTATAGGAACTGCCTGAAGAATGCCAAATCTTACCCAGGAGCTGACATAAATTCAGATCACAATCTCATAGTGGGATAAATACAATTAAAGTTGAAGAATGTGGAGAGAGGTAAAGTAAAGGAAAGATTAAAATAAGAAACACTGAAGGAGACCAGTAAGGCTTCCGAGCTGGAAGACAGGTTTATAGAAAAATACCAAAGAGGCAGAAATGAAGAATGTATAAATGAAAATGGATAAAAATGAGGGAAGGACTCATGACATCTGACAAAGAAGTTCTAGGAATTAGAGAGTCCAAAAGTATCATGGAAGAATAGATAACGGAAAACATGTTAAAAAAGATGGTAGATCGGAGAAAGTGGAAGAATACGGGAAATGAAGAGGGAAGAAAGAGGTATAGGAAACTGAATAACGAATTAAGAAGAGAAACTGAACAAGCAAGAGAATGATGGATGAAAGAGAAATGTGAGGAAATAGAGGAAATGGAGTAAGTGGGAAAATATGAAATGATGTACGGAATGGCTAGGGAGATAGCCTTTGAAGGCGAAGAAGGAAGTATAACATGGAAATAGAAAAAGTGGATGGCACATTAGCCAAAGAAACACATGAGATGTTGACTAGATGGTAAGAATATATGTAATGTCTGTATAAGGCGGATCAAAGACCAAGTGAAAGTATGATTGAAGAGGAGGCACAGGTGCTAGAGGATAGAAAGGGGTAAGGCATCTTGGAAGCAGAAGTATAAAAGGCACTGAAGGAGATGAAGAATCTAAAGGCGTGTGGAATCGATAATTTGCCAGCAGAAGTGTTGAAGAGTTTAGGAAACAGTGGAAGGAGGGAGATAATCTACCTACGCCATGAGATATATCACAAAGGGGAATGGCCGGATTACTTTCTTGCAACGGTAATGATGATACCAATTGAAAAAAAATACTAATAAATGTGAAGAGCATATGACTATTAGTCTATAGATGGATAAGTAAGGAACAGTTTGGATTTAGAAGTGGAAAAGGAACAAGAGATGCTATAGGCCTGCTAAGAATTATAGGGGAAAGATATATTGTGAAAGGTATAGAAATTTATGCTGTCTTTATTGACTTGGAAAAAGCTTTCGATAGAGTACAATGGAACAAGCTTATGGACATCTTGAAGAGGAAAGGTGTAGATTTGAATGAGAGAAGACTTGTACTGAATCTATATTTACAACAGAAAGTAAGAATAAAGATTGGAACTGAAATGTCGGAAGAAAGCAGCATTGGGACAAGGCTGTTGACTTTCTCCCTTGTTGTTCAATTTGTACCCGGAGGAGATTATTGGGAAATGCTTAGATGTAAGCAGAGGAGTACGTATTGGCGGAAAGAGAATAGAATGTATAAGATTTTCCGATGACATGGTTTTATTAGCAGAAAGTGAAAGAACTATAAATGAAATGCTAAAAAATCTGAATGAAACCTGTGAGGAGTATGGTATGAGAATCAATACAACAAAAACAGAGAGTATGGTATTCAGTAAAGGAAGGAAACCGGCAAATATTAAGATAGGACATGTTAATATCAGCCAAGTAAGAGCATTCAAATATCTAAGATGTACGATAACTGAGGACTTGAAACGTCACCAGGAGGTGAAGACTCGTATTGCAGTAGTGAAGGAAGCGTTCAATAGGAAGAGGAGATTGCTATGCGGAAAACTAGATAAAGCACTGAGGAAAAGACTTGGCATGTGTTTAGAATGTAGTGTGGCACTCTATGTGGCAGACACATGGACACTGAGATGTGAGGACGAAAAAAGGCTAGAAGCGCTTGAGATGTGGATGTGAAGGAGAATGGAGAGGATAAGCTTGGTTGAAAGAGTGAGTAATGAAGAAGTGCTGGAAAGTGTGATGAGAGGAGATAACTGCTGAAAGTCATAAGAGAAAGGAAGAAGAACTGGATGGGACAATCGTTGGGACGGGAGAACTTGCTATCAGACGCTATGGAAGGAATAGTTTATGGGAAAAGATTGAAAGGAAGTAGAAGATACAAGTTGATCGATGACATCAAGGGAAGCGGAAAGTATATGGACCTGAAGATGTTGGCAGAAGACAGGAGAGCATGGAGAAATATCACGTGAAAACCTGCTTCTGGGCAGAATACAAATGATGATGATGACTATTATCCCAAATGAGAGGGCTTTCAAATGTGCTTACTTTACTGTGAATAGCCTATACACACTGGTCATGGCATGATATAAATCTTGTGACATTTAAAACTTTTCAAATGCTGACTTTACTGTAAATATTAATACCTTACTGAATAAAACCTAACCTTCAAGAATCAGTGCCTAAAAGAAACATATAATTATTTTAATAGTATTATTAGCTGGTGTGTGTGTGTGTGTGTGTATATATATATATATATATATATATATATATATATATATATATATATATATATACACACACACACATCTTAACTGACCCTATTATACAAAATTATATTACAATTATAGTAAGTAATTAGTATTTTGCAAGAGTACATTTACCTAAATGTCTGTAAGTTGACTCAAATGTGCTACTCTAAGAAATTCTACAGTGCACATAAAAGCTGTGGACTAAATTATAACATAAATAATCACGAAATATTCAAATTAGTAGGCCTGTGATGAAGTAAGTAAGAAACAGGAAGAGTTCAGGCTGTGAATCCACCTAGAGGGCAGAAGTTACCGGATCACTGAACTTACATCGGGAAGTGACGGAATCCGTATGTATGTGTACAAATTCCTGAATAATTTTTTAAAGTCTTGATACTCTTGTATTACCTGAGAAGAAAACTCATCTAGTTCATTATCGGTGTTACTATACGCCATTTAGAAAGACTGCATTCCCCCTCCTGAAAAATGAAGCATGTATGCTTTATATTTGGAACTTTTGTTGTGGTTCCCATCGAATTTGATATAGTAATGAATTCAAGTATCTGTATCTCCAAATAAACTTTCGAGTAAATAGCAGATGCAGCCCAGTAAATAGCAGACTACTATGTGAAGAGTTAGTTTATTCAGCACTGGAGGCAGATATAACTTATCACATGTTGCAGTAATAATAAATGTTCACATAAGATTTTCAAAATCGGACTCACAGATAGTCGACAACGTAATTTTTATATAACATTTGTACCTTCTTTTTAATGGTGTATATTACTAGATTTAGGTAACCTGTGTTCGAGATAAGTGAGCTTTGAGATGCGAACCTGTTTCTTCACCCATATTTTCCCACTCATATTTGAAACTAAGAATCTGGATGCTTCGTGTGTGTGTGTGCGCGCGCCACAGGAAAGTCGCATCGCGCCAAAACTGACGTGTTATAGCACGTGGTTTCGCCGAGACTGTTAGGGATCCGCAAGCTGGCTTCTGTTCAATAGTTTAGGTGTGGCTGCATTCTGTTAACCAGTGCACATGGCACAAATAAATTGTAATTGAGGAATGGTCAGAAATAATATTTAAATGTAATTCATGTCGCCGAATATGTGTGAAAACAGCTCTTAGAAATGTCTTATCTCCACCCCTCATGTCCTATAAACTGTGGGAAGATTAGGCTGAGTTATTGTGTGTGTGTTGTGTTCGCTCGTGGAATAAGTGCACGAATGGTTAACAAAATATTTCCCAGTTTTAGATGTGTTAGAGCATATGTAACCCTTGGGTACAAAAATTGTATTAAATGGATTTTGGTATTTAGTTTATTCAGTGTTTATCCTCACGAAGATAATGGTTCTAGCCTCTCACCATGTGTCTCGTAAATAAATACGATTTTGTGTTTGTTAGGACATGAAAATATATTTGTGGAGCATATATTTCAAATATGAATCTTAAAGGGCAGAGGAATACAAGTATGTAGTGTTTACTATGTGCATAAAATAAAAGCGATTGCTAGCTTTATAGTTACGAATCATGGCGTATATATCCCCACTGAAAAAAAAAGCTATTTTGGAGGTAACATTTTGTATTTTTGTCCGTACATACTATGAAAGCAATAAAAAAAATGAAAATTAGTTTTAATTGCTTTAATATGAATTGTTTTGGATAAATATTAGCGAATATTTCTTACAATGTACTGGCCTGGAGTAAATGCGTGCCAGAATAATTTATGTAGAATTTTAAATTTAATGAGAATCGTGTAATTTTCGAATACAGAAGTACAGAATTTTAATGAACTGAAATGAATGCACAAGGAAGAATAGTGTTTGCTTCGCATCAACCAAAAGTGTTTTTGCAGACTGACAATCGCGTCAAGATACGAGGTTACCTGTGTCCATTGCACGTTAGTGATACGGCAGTTGGAGGAGACTGGAGCACAATGATAGTGAAGAATATGCCATCCGGGACATGTATAACAACCTTGTGAATTTTTGGCGTAGGTATTTTTAATAATGCATTTATAGTTATTTCATTTCGAAACTCTGCAGATTTGCGAAGTATGAAACCGGCCATTTACATCCAATCAGCATTCTACGAGTAATCTACACCAAAAATTCTACAGATTTTACTTAAAATGAATTCCCTTAAAGACCGGATTGCATTGTTGGTGTATCTAGACAACAAATTATTTGTTATGCTGTTTCAAAAACTATTCCAAAAATATTGTCGATCATGTACCGAAGATAAGAATTTTTCGCACTTTTTTATTCTATATATTCAAGCTGTGTCGAAACCGATGTGTTAAATTTTACAGATCTTGGTTTCACAACCCTTAAAATATTTCATCCCCTAATCTATAAATTATTATTATTTTGATCATTTGCCAAATTTTAATACAGAACGTAATAAGTTGTAGGATTTTAGACACCAAGCCTCAACTGGTAACTATTTTGGGTGTCTCAACTTTACACTTGTGGAGTAGCCATACAATTTGAGTTATGTCTCAATTCTGGCTTTGAACTTCCTTTCCAAAATTTAAATAATTTCTAACAGTTTTTTTTGACTAGCAGTTTTTATTCTGCAAATATGCCATAAATAAATTTAATTGTGCAATTTTTTCTTTCGAATGTGTAAATAGTTAACGTTATCATTTTCCATTGGAAAATTATTTGTATATATTTATATATATTATATACACACCCACACGTATACTTGGTAATTATCCTGTAACAAAGCTACGTCATCACAACCATTTCGATAAGCACACTACCCCCCACACTTTCCTAAGTGACGCTTTGCCGTTCCTGAACTCTTCAATCTACGCCCTTCATGCTGGCATCTACTACTACCACATTCAATATTTCCGTTTTACTTTCAACTTTGTTCCCTGCACATTATGTATGCAACATTCGTGTTCCCTTATCATACATCAGTCGTTATTAATGCTTTAAATAACTGTCACTTACGAAAAACATCTACAGTTGGTGAAGATATTTGAGCGTCTTTTCAGGTGGCAGCCTAGTTGAAGAAATATTGCACTTCTGAGGCCTAAAAGCATGGGAGCGCTAGGGCGACCGAGATATGAGCATCAACACTCTCATCGCCTCTACGCGCAAACACTGAACTGGCGTGCAGTCTTGTCGTCAATAGTACGCCTCTATGAGACTTTCGACGGAAACCCTGCCATTTTGTGACGTAATAATGAATATAAATGTTTAATGCTCGTCCCTATTTCTTGTAATGCTTTGTATTGGACTGATAAACCTCAACGTGACCTTCGAAATGCCCGTCTGAGCCTTTTCAACTGCAACAAAAACACGTTTTAGAGAGAAATGGAGCAACGCAAAACGTATAGAGATGCGTAATGTTTTCTGAAATGCTATTCGTAAGCAAATCTCACTCAGGCATATAAGACGGTTTTCTAAAAACAAGTTTTCTGCTGGAGCTCTGTACACCGGTCAGTAGCCTACCCAGGCGGCCAACTTAACAGAGAGGTCTGGAGTAGAGTAGTGCCGGAATGAAAGCCAACCAGCGTCGTCGTGGCAATTCGGTGATTGAACCCGGTTCGCCATGGTGGGCGGCGAGCATGGTAACCGCACAACCACCGCGGCCCCGCAAAATATCTAGAATGTTTTCCAATATATGAATCTGTTTTTTTCTGATGACAGTTTAAATCAAACACCTTATGAATGTTTTCACTCGGAGTTCAAATTTTGATCACAATGCAGGCAACATAACCTAATTACTTTACTCAGCCATTACCGATAAATATATACATTTTAATTTAAAAAATTGACTTTTCAAGTAGACAAAAATACAGATTCGGACGAAAACCACTAGTAATACAAATTTCAAAATGGTTTTATCATAGGTCACCAACAAAATGGCTTTGTCATACGTCACCAACAAAATGGTTTTATCATAGATCACCAACAAAATGGTTTTATCATAGGTCACCAACAAAATGGTTTTGTCATAGGTCACCAACAAAATGGTTTTATCATAGATCACCAACAAAATGGTTTTATCATAGGTCACCAACAAAATGGTTTTGTCATAGGTCACCAACAAAATGGTTTTATCATAGGTCACCAACAAAATGGTTTTATCATAGGTCAGTAACAAAATGGTTTTGTCATAGGTCACCAACAAAATGATTTTATCATAGGTCACCAACAAAATGGTTTTGTCATAGGACACCAACAAAATGGTTTTGTCATAGGTCACCAACAAAATGGTTTTATAATAGGTCACCAACAAAATGGTTTTATCATAGGTCACCAACAAAATGGTTTTATCATAGGTCACCAACAAAATGGTTTTGTCATAGGTCACCAACAAAATGGTTTTGTTATAGGTCACCAACAAAATGGTTTTGTCATAGGTCACCAACAAAATGGTTTTATCATAGGTCACCAACAAAATCAGTATTCGTGTAAACACCACAGCCCAGCAAAAGTAGACATTCTCTGTGTGTGATGAACACTTTTAAGTTCCTTTGCGTGAATGGAAGCTTTGTAAGGTTTTATGTAATTCCCATTATATGGATTTTAGTCTACTTTCCAATAGGCTTGTGAAATCCCCTCAACGCCTGTCTGGAATATAAGTAAACGTCAACCCCTCCTTGATCATCTTCAAACTAAACCAGCCAACAGATTTCACAAAACTCGCTCCACATGTAAGTGCACCTAACTTTTATAGTATTATATCGTTGGATACTTATTTTCAAAATGGCGCCAGTTTTTCATAATTGGGAAACTCTGTTATATCTCACGAACCGTTTAACCAATTTAAACCACATTTGTTACTTACAGAGTACATGATATAAGAATTAAATAATGAATATTTTACGCCGAGTCTCGGGAACTACATCAATTTTTGCCAAATGTGATGTATAAGTTATACTAACGTAAGCCATGATATTGTATGTTATTTAAAATGGTAAAGTATTTACCATTAAAATGGCGTTCATATAAATATTTTTAGGATAACTTGCTATATCTACTGTAACATTTGACCTATTTCGACCAAACTTGACATGCTGAAAGTATTTATCGTAACCATTAAGTGTGTCAACACGAAGTCTATCTTATCCGTCATTTTGTAAACTAGCATCACATAAAACAAAACTGTTAAATTATACGGAAAACAATCAACCATTACTACCAAATTTGCCAAACACGTAGTACCACAGTAGGCCATGTAGTGTAAACATGCATGTTTCGAGTCAGTCTGACACTTATCAGAATAGTGCTAATTTTTAATATTTTATTTCATTATGCTATATCTACGAAAAAATGTAAAACATTTACACTAGAATGTGAATGCTCGCAGTATCAATGCAATCTTCAAATAAAGTAGGCCTAATACATAAATTTCTTTGTCCGTCATTTTGGACGAAAACAGCAGATAAAAAATTAAGCCTTTGTGTCCTATCTCGGTAAAATTATTTATTGAGACCCACTAAATTCAGGCGACAAGTTGTAATTTTATACAAAATAAAAATTTATATAACTTAAGGTGGTAGTAACACAATTTAAAAACAACAGTGATGTAAATATTTTCATTCAGTATGCCATATGATCCAAACAATTTCTGTGTATTGCTGAATTTACTTTAGCAGTTAAAATTAAAACAATAAATTTATTTGTAAATCAGACATTCTGATTGGTTAAGTGTTAAGCCGTACGTTCATACGTAATGTACGTTGCAGTTGAAAGTTGAGGTACTCTCCTCTTTTATACGTACGAACGTTAAGTGTGATTGTGAATGGATATGTGCAGTGTTTAACTTGCATTCATACGTACGTTTCTGGGAGGCTGTAAATCCCTGTTAAAACTGGTCAAGTGTTGAATATTTTTTGCTGGATTTCTAGGATATTTTGCAGTTTTGCAGTAAAATGTCTATAACTATGTAAGAAAATGCCAGATCAGTTCAAAAATTACTCTTCCATGCCTTTTTAGTAGAATTATCGGCATTTTAAACATAACATTTGTGCCAAACAAATTTCTGAATTTATATAAGCACAATGTTTGATTTCATTGAAAGCGTTTTTTTAAGGTTTAGGAACGCCACGAAGAAATACATTTAAAGTTTGCCGCCATTTCGTTCTCTTGTAATCAGGGTTTTACTTCTGACTATTCAGTTGTAAAACTTGGAATAAAATTATGGTCCTACGACTGGAATGAAGTCCATGCCGTTTGTTCATCTAATTGTAATGAAATTGAAAATGAATTAGAATTCTAGCCGAAAATAATAATTGTGTAAAAAAGTTTAATGTGTGTGCCAGTACACATAAATTAGAAGTTTTTTAATTTTTCGTAGTTAATTGTTGTAAATTAGTTTTCAATGGTTTTTTATACTTTTATTAATGCACTATTTGATGTAATAGAAAGAAAATATAAATATATTTTTAAAATATCGAAAATCTATTTAGCCAGATGAACAGCCTTAAGAGGCAGTATGACGTCATTGAAGTAGTACATGGTAGTATATGCCCGGGTCAAGGGTCATGTGGTATGCAGTGGCGGCTTGTGTTAATGAAGACTGTAGTCTCGCTGCACGTCTCCTCAGCTCAGACGACTCGTGCTCTCTTCACACTTCTCGCTTGTGTAACAGTAATAATACGTTTGTAATTAATTTGGATAAAAACACAAATGAAACATGTGTGTTTGTAATGCGCAATAAAAACAGTCTTCTTATGTAAAGTATAGTAAAAGTGATGTTGCGCAGATGCGGTACGTAGTCCCTTCAGTGGATTTCTACACTTAGTTGAGCTAGCTTTGTTTACATGAGGCGTGAAAGTAATACTAGAACAGTCAAGTTGGAAGTAACTGTGATAGCGGGTTACATCTTCACCTGTCGCTTGTATAATAGCAGCCCGACACATGTAACACTGTATTCCATCGACTGCAGGTCGCTGCTAGACATGCTATCAGATTTCTTAAAAGGTTGTGCAATGTCTGCCTAAACGTCCATTACAACAGCTTACAGCACACGTCACCTCGCATTTGTCGCCTCGTGTTGCCGGATATTCACACCAGGTAATGCAACGAAACATGACCTATTTCCGTGCCAGTATCCATAACGTCTTCCGTATACCTGGCCAATTACATTGAACTTCCAGAACGTACAGCACTCCCCATGGCCACTACTTGAACTTAGTTTATGGGGAAACCAAAGACGGTGTCTCAATCTTGATTACCTATACATCCGTGTGGATGTAACTAGTTCAAATGTATTTAAAGTACGACAAATTTAATAATATCGACGGCTGCAACTTTTAGCTACTATTGTAAATTGTAGCCTACTATGTGTTAGTCATGTAATAAACAAGAAGCACGAGTTATTTTTTCAAATATACTTTTACAATACCTGCTTTATTTCAACCATATTTCGGTGTGTTACCTGGTGGCAGTCGTTTTCGGGGTGAATTCAAGTAGTAGGGGTGGAGAGGTTTCATATACAAAGAGATGCCACCTTTATTGATTGACCGAATTAATTTGATATCAAATTGATTGATCGGATTAATCCGATCAAAATCCTATTAAGTTTTTTATCCGCTTGTCTTAATCCGATATATTTAATGGTATGAAAGCTAGTTTGATTGATCAAATTAATTAAACTAAATTAATCAGTTTTATTTTTTTTTATTTTTTGTGAATTGATAAATATAGAGTTTGGTGCAAGAGTGTGCTAAGGGTGTTTCTTTTATTCCTTTTTTTGGGGGTTGGGGAGAGGTCCACATTCTCGGAGGTCTGGCATACTGAGGTGTGATGTGTTGGGGAAGGAGGGTGTATAATATATATATATATATATATATATATATATATATATATACATATATAGTGTAATATTTAATGTTATTGAGAAAGTTGTTTACCATCTGGCAGGCGATTGAGTGATAAGACATGCACAGCAATATCTGATTATAGACTGAGGTAATGGCGTATTTAATGAAATTATTAGGAAATACATTATGAATTAAACGAAAAGAGATTTCACATCTCTTTTAGTACCATCTTGTATGATAGTAATGGTAATCAAGATAGACTTCTGGACAAACAGAACGTATTAAGAACAAATATTTAAAAGTGTAATGTGATTATACTGGTGTCATTAAGAAATCAAGCTAGACTTCTGGACAAACAGAACGTATTAAGAACAAATCCTTAAAAGTGTAATGTGATTATACTGGTGTCTTTAAGAAATCAAGCAACAAATCAAATACTAAGTTAACTAATTACAGAATATATTTCCATGTCAATTGCCGGACCAGATATCTTGGTTTCAGAAATAAATTTAGTAATGAGTAATACCAAGAACAGACAATTTTCCCACAAAGCCCAGCTAACTTGGTGTTGCAAACAAGGCAACGAGTTATATCTACAATGAATTCAAAACATGTTCATTACAATGTTTAATGTTTTTAATATATGTCTGTTCGGATGCTTTATGGATGAGTCTAGTGTTTGACTTGCGACGAATTAAAAGCTAGGCGAAGTTTTTTAACAGATTGTGGTTGGGTGGAAACTGCACGACATTAAACTAACTAAAAATTTCCTGTTTACATATTTACCAGTTGATATTTCCACTGGGAGCTATCACAATACTAGACACTGAAAAAATTAAGTTTTCCAAATTGAAGAGAAAGTCACATTCTGAATTATAACTGCAGCAAAGTCAGAAACATAGTATATGTCACTGTAAAATGTTTCAAATTAAATTTTAAATAATTTACCCCAATGCCATGCTTTAAATGATTAATACACAATTTCACTTCCCTGGGTAAAATTAAGAACTCCCTTGGATTATTTAATGTATTTTACTGCTGTGTATAAACTGCCCTATCCTTAAAAATAAATCACTCTTTAACAGACAATAAAACTTCCACTGAAGTTTAGTGAGACTCATATAGCATGGAAGACATCCTGGTACAGTTATGAGGTAATTTATAAACAAAAATGTCACATAATCACAATCTAATACAGAACGATTTACACATCCAATTAACATTGGCAAATAAAGATTTCCAAACAGAAGAGAATTATAGCGTTCTGAATTATAGCTAAAATGAAGTCAAACACTTTCCCCATTTCCAAGATTTAAAAATTAATGTTTTTAACACAACTTCTGTCGAAACTTAGCGAGACTCACATCTTGTGAAGAACTTAATACTGCAACACATTATCCAAATGTAATTATAAAAATAAATCAAACAATTAATATATCTACGAACGATTTAAATTAAACAGTCCAGAAGCTTCATCGAAGAAAAACAATCAAAAATTTTAAATCAATATAAAAAATAACCTAAACGCAGTACATATATCCGAACAATTTTTAAAACAAATTCCGTTTAAGCCTCGCATGATGGGATTTGGAAATTCACTTCACTTGGTAACACAAAGCATTTGAAATCCTATGAATTTATGTATTTCACACAAAAATTTTCCCAATAATCAGTGCTTATAAAAATAGATAATTTTATTAACATGTGTCAACATTTCGCACTTTATTTTACAAAGGATGTGAAAGTAAATTTTTTTTCTATCACCGGAACAATACCCTGCATGTAGGACATCCGACTCCTGAATGGTCAGGAGAAACTGGTGAAAGGGCAATTAGGTAACACCTAGGTAGCTTTTGTCATATATCTCTCTCTCTCTCTCTCTCTCTCTCTCTCTCTCTCTCTCTCTCTCTCTCTCTCTCTCTTCAACCCTGAAGCCGAATGTTGCCGAAGGAGTAATAACCCCTGTTCTTTGTCATGCAAACTGTTTGGTAAACCTTTGCTGCCTCGCCCACAAAGACTTCTTTCTGACAAAAATATAACTTAATAAATAAATCACCTTTTAAAGTATACATTTTCCCCCTAAACATGAATAAATACATTCTAAATGTTTACAAACATAAGAAATGTTCCAATCAATATAATATTGAAAGGAAATAAACATAAAGTATTACCACTCAAATGCTAATCCGATGAAACGATATTCCAATCAAACAAGCAGAATGATTGCACAATCGATATTGCTAGGTTTATTAAATGGAATAACACATAAAATGTATTTGAATATTTTTGTTTAGTATCATCATTTTACAACCATTTTATTACAATCTTCTAATATCTTTATTCTTCACCCACAAATTGTGTGCTTTTGGGAAACCTCTCCATCGAACCAAGGACCTATCTTTCATACTTTTAATGATTTTATCCACTAAATATCTATTTGGAGAACTAACATTTTGCAATTCATGTTCATAAAATGCGCCTTTTATAGGCTATCCATCATAGGTTTCGAGATAGTACACTCTTAGATAAACATGTCTAACTGAAATAATTTTTAATATTTCGTAAGACCTATTAATGGTACATTTTTTCTTATAACTGCCTTTTTGCTTTCTGTATATACGGACCAATTTTAAACTTTTGTTTTCTCTCATCAAATTCTTTTACATTATTATGTATAGTTTTCATCAATCTATTGTCTGTAGCTGTTATGCGCACCATCTTGATAGTTCGATGATATCCCAAATTATAAAATTTGAGTATTTTAAGCAAATTGTCCAACCAATTCTAAGTCTCCTTCGATGTGAAATTTATTTATATATTAACTGTTTTATGGATCGTTGAATCATTCTGCAACACTGAATTGAAGGTCTGAATACATTACATAATTGTTGATAGCATAATTAGTAATTAGTTTCTGGAAATTTGTGTTAAAAAAACTCGGATCCTTTATCACTTTTGAGTGCATTTAGCATTCTTTCCTGAAACGATCTTCATTGCATCACTGACCTGTTTCTCACTCCTGTTCTTAACAGGTATACCCCGTCCATATTTCGAATAAACATTTACTATGTTTAAAATATATTTGTAACCCTTATTGTACTTGGAAAGCAATGTCATTTCGCACAAATTGCCTTGAAAAAGATCGTTTAATCCATGAGTAATAACTTTCCTTCTAGGAAACCTTATCATTGCAGGAGCATGAAGTTCTTGAGCTATCTTACTGAACTTCATTAGTCATATAACCGTATTCTGTCAGCTCTTAAATAATAGAAACAATTTTGCTGTATGTTAATAATCCCCAGACTCTCTTGAAGTAATGAGAAGTTTTAATATATCGACCAATTCATTAGGATTGTTCCAATATACAGGAGAAAACTGATCGCCAAAGTCATCTTTATATATTCCTCTTCTGGCAATAAACATAGTTTCAGATGACTTTCACCTCATAGTTGAATATTTACATTTGTACAAAGAACAAGTAATTTATATTTCTCCGAATCATTGTCGGAATATCCATTTGGATGGTTTTTAAATAATAATTCAAACAATCCTATACCCACATGAGTTATGCAATGCACCTGTTTTAATTCTAAACTCAGGTAAAAACATATTTACAGAATCTCTCAGGAACCATATGTTTCCATGTCGATTGACACCAAATGTCATATCACGCTAGGTGAAGAATGTTTTAAAGCTAAATATGTTTGTGTTAATTGAGAAAGATTTTTTTTCTCCTTTAAAGGTTCTTCTTCTGATTTAATTTCCAAGGTTGTTTCATTAGGCATATTCAACACACGATTTAATTTATCCATTCTACTCGTAACAGGCTTAAATATTTCTTTATTTAAATCATCCCATTCCATGCGGGCTCATTTAGCTTGTAAATATTTCTCTTTTACAGAATATATAACATAGATATAACATAACAGAGTCATACATATTTTTATTATATTGCATTAACTTTCAACTATTTATATATTAGTTAATGCATTGGTTTTCTAACTGATGAAGTAGGTTGACTAGATTGGATCGTTTGTGCTTTTTTCAATCTTATCGACTTGACTTAAAACTGTGTCTAATTTACTTACAGTTTTGACTTTCAAATCATCAATAAAATAATTTATTCATGTTTGCAAATAATTATTTTGTTTTTTCATATCTGTTTTTGTGTAAATAAACCAATTGTTTTATTAATAAATTTATCGCTTATATATTGCATCATTTCTTCCATTTGTGTTTAAAGTTATTTTGTAATAGTTGCAGTTACCACTTCGTTAATTACAACTCTTAAATTATCTTGCATTTCTGGAAGTTTTGTTATAAAAATTATGTTTTTTTATAACATCGAAGTCTTTAATAAATACACTTGAACCTTCTTCTATTCTAAATTCATTACTTTGGAACTCATTCCGAATAATTGTTGAAAGACTTACAATTACACCTGTGATTTTATCAACATTATCATTCCCATCAACTAACGTTCTTAACTTCTCTTCCATATCAGTCGATTGTGTTTAAATACATTTAGTATAATGCTGTTTAAGTCTTCCACATAACGTTTATTTACCACATCAGTATCATTCACAGCCATACCCACATTGCGTAATATATGCCCATTCACATCACAATTCCCATCGCGATTCTTAGTTAAACAGCTATTGTAAAGATTATGTTTTATACTGCTATGTCCAAACTTATAAAAAAATTCATTATTCTTGGTGGGGAAGTAAAAAAGTGTCAAATGAAGACCAATATTGGCCTTTATATAGGCAAACCATTAGTATAATCACGAGAAAACTGTATTTGTTTTTCCAACAATAAAAACACATATATTTAAACTTTGTAAATGTCATATTACCTAAAACATGAACACTGTAAATATGTTGTAGATTCTTATTGTCCATTTAAAACACAAAAATCATATTTGCATTATCACAAAAATTATATTTTGGAATACGTGCCTAACTTTGCAATATATAAAAACAATGACATTTGAATGTCAACCAAAACTAAAATATTGCTGTATTTCACCCTGCTGTTCTCATCAAGCATCATTCTCAGACACAATATCTTCTTTTTTAGTAAAAGGGAAATATAGTATTCTTTAAATTAACGACAAAATTTTCACTAATAGTTGTTTTTCTCTTGTTTTATTGTTTTAGAAAACACATAAACTTTTTCAAACTTAAGACCATTTGGATGTTCCAACAGCGACATAATAACATAAGAATGTTCACAAAAAGAATGCCTGCATATTAACAACGTATATTTGGTTGTAAAAGAATTCCTTGTTTGTTTGATTGCGTTTTTCTTTCATATTTACAATTACCAGAAGATGTACATTTTCTTTTATAACCTTCATTTATTCACAGTTTTACATTATTTAATATAACATAATGTACAAACGTAAAAACTATAAAGGTGGGTCTGTATACAGGTTCGCATTCTGTTGAAAATAACAGTCTGTACTAAACATATAAATAAAGGATGCAGTGTATTGAATACATTTATTAATAAATTATGATTTTTATTACATATACTAGAACACAATTTTGCGGATACAGAACTATGCCTGCAAATCATCTGGCATAGAACGATTAAGGAATAAACTTTTTGGATAACACTTGCAAAGAAACATGGCATAGTTTACGATCGAACAAACAATTTGAAACAAAGAAGCATAGCAGATACGATTCTAGCCGATAAAGCAACAATTATAAGGAAGGAACCATCCACGTCAACAAGTAAAAAGCTCGGTGCTTGTGTTGTGGACAAAGTGATGCGAGCAAAAGTGAAAAGAGGTAAGGACGTCAAATGCAAGACAAAACAAAAAACCAAGAAAGGAGGGATAGTTTCATTCCTTTTTTCCAGCATTAACAGCTCTTGGATAGTTCCTCTGAGGAGTTTTGGCAATTAGAAGAGCAGTCAAATCGAATGGTAGAGGAATGTATTTGAAAACATATAAAGTTGGGCAAGGATGAAAAAACTCCAAACATGGCAAAAAAAAACCAGAAAGTCTTAAACAGTCTTCCAAAACGTGCACTTTAATTAGATTTAGATTCGAAACAAAATGAAGGCAAACATTGGGTACAATTAATAAAAAATGTAAATCCATCATTGTATTATGTCATTTTCGGTGATTTACATTCTCCAATTAAAATATGTAATTATTTTTAGAAATACACAATTTAAATACTATTACAAATTGGAACAAGTGCCAAATGCAATTGATTGTGGTCATTTATGTTTATGTTTTTTGGCTTTAAATAGGATATATAAATACGTGCAATAGTAGAACATATTAGTAGTATGTAAATTACATTGATATTAAGTGGAAATTTGTCTCAAATGCATGCTGTATATTTCCCAGCACTGGAATTAGACGAGAATGTTAAATATATCTAATCGAATTCGTTACTTACAACAGCATACCAAACATTGATATGCACAACCAATCATTTACCATCAACATTGGTGAAAAAACCTACAAGATTGTGATACCGGTAGTATCTTTTGTGATGGATGATTTATAAGTGTTCATTAAAGAGGTTTTTCGTAAAGGTGTACATTTACAATTACGTGGAAATCTAAATACATTAACTAGTGCGATGTTCAATGACATCGATATCGAATACACAGAAGACAGTTCAATTGCAAATATGTTTGATTACGAACGGAGAGTGTATCCCGCTAATGAATTGCACGAATCATCAAAACAAGTTAACATATTTATGGTAAATGTTTGTCGTATAAATGTTAATATCGTAGGTGGTTCATATTCGAATGGAAAAACAACAAATACACTACATGAATTCACATCACATGTCGTGGCTGCAGGATTAAAATAATTGAAAAACCGAATACATTGATATATTTTCCTGTAATAGTGAATCGCGTTGATGAAATAGTTGTTACAATTGTCGATCAAGTTGGTAAACTTATTAATTTTTGAAACGAAGAAGTCAAAGTTCGTTTACATATCACTTACGAATGTATTTAGCAGAAAGTAACAATAAAAAAATTTAAATACAAGCATAAATCGCTCACTACAAATAAGTTCCCCATGAAGTTAACATGAGGCAAAGAATTGGTTACAAAAGAATTAGGATATACGGTTAATTTAAATGGAAGCCATACTTAACGTTCAAGAAGCAATAAGCAATGAAGATCCAATAACCAATACAGAAATATATGTATATGAACTATTCCCAGAAGGCCTGTACACGTTTCCATCGGAAGTAAGGATTTCTCTACAAAATCACGATATTTACTTGCTACCATCGAAATAAAGTTTAAGGTTTAGAGGAACAATTATAACAACGGCCGATGCAAGTAATCCTGTAACTGCAAAAATAGTAAGAAATGGAATACTTCATTTAATCGATATAATTGCATATTTACTCAATGGTGTTGAAATAGATCACACAAGAGATGTTGGAATTTCTTCCACGATGAAGAACTATCTATCACAAACTGTAAACGACCTTTATACAGGACTTATAGCTGGGTGGAAAAAATGCTAGTGATTATTCACTAATAATAAACCCAGGCAGAAAATACCAAGTGGTCATACTGCTAAGTATGGTACTTGGTTTCGCTGAAAACTGTAAACAAGTCATATTAAATACTAAACAAGAATTAGTACTCTATTTGGTAATATGCATTTGAATGATATAACTTCTTATTCTCCTCAACCTTTTAGTTGGTGGGTAACATGTATGTCTTCCAAGGGTTTCCTCTGTTTGGCTAGCATCTTCAAGTGGAAATAGGTATGCTTGTCTTTAATGCTGTCTATAAAATTTACTCTTGGTCTTCTTTTTCTCCTTATACCTTCCAGCTTCCCTTCAAACAAGATGGTGCATCAATCAGAATGACGAAGCAAGTGTCAGACGAACCTATTTCTTCTCTTGTTTAATGTTTCAACCAAGTTACGTGTTTCATTTGCTCTTTTAAAGACCTTCTTGTTTGCGACTTTATCAGTCCAAGATATTCTTAGAAGCACCACATTTCAAATACCCTGAGTCTCAGTACTTCCGCTTATCGCAGGGTTCATGTTTCTGAACCATACCTTACGACACTCGACACAAAGTTTTTCACGAAATGCTTTTATACCACTATGTTGATGATCTTAGATGTTAGTAGACTTTTCTTTT
Source organism: Dryococelus australis (assembly GCA_029891345.1). Classification (NCBI taxonomy): domain Eukaryota; kingdom Metazoa; phylum Arthropoda; class Insecta; order Phasmatodea; family Phasmatidae; genus Dryococelus; species Dryococelus australis. Next base: position 3,525,527 of record CM057005.1, on the reverse strand, counting down.
TTGAGAACGCTTCCTTCGCCTGTGCAATTCGGGTATTTATTTCTCTTGTTATTTCTCTTGTACATTTTCCATCTTCCCAGATATTTGAATTCCTTTACTTGGTTTAATTTTACTCCATACATCAACACCTTGGCAATTTGGTCATCATCCCTAGTCATGTCATTATCTTGGCCTTCTTTGTGTTTATTCTCATACCACACCTCTCTTTGAGTAGTTCGGTCATGTGATTAAGTGCTTTTTCCATATATCTTTCATTCTCAGTTATCAGTGCTATATCATCTGCATATCGTATGGCACTACATAACTGTCCATAAATTTTTATACCATGATATTGGTATCTAAGAATTCCTTTATGTCTTCTTCAATATAGATGTTAAATAATAGCGGTGATAGCCTGCATCCTTGTCTTACACCCTTTCCAACTTTTTCTTCCACTCTTTCTTTGTCAATTAATGCTGTCTCATTCTTGTAAATGTGGTAGTATTCTTCTGTCTCTGTATTATATTTTAAACTTTTTTAGGATTGCAAACAGCACTTTCTAATTTACATTATCGGAAGCTTTCTCTATATCAATAAACGCAATTACCTTTGGTCTGTCTATTTGTAGAGATTTTTCGATAATGACTCTAAGACATAGAATGGCTTCTCATGTGCCTTTCCTTTTCCTGAATACAAACAGTTGTTCTGAAATATTATCATCTATTTTACTCTCTATCCTGTGGTAGATACATTAATTTATTATTTTAGAGACATGGGAGAGGAGGCCCAGCATTCTATGTTCTTCACACAACTGTGCTCTATGCTTTTTTGGGATTGGAATAAGGATAGTTCACTGAAAATATTTTGGGATTTCTCCTGTTACATAAATTTAATTTCTTATCTTGTATAGATAGTATTTTGGCTTTTGTTTCCTATGGCCTGTTAAATCTCTGCAGGGATTTCATCTGGTCCTGAAGCCTTTCTTTGTTTCAAACATTTCAGGGCCTTATAAAATTCTTCTCTCATTATTGGTGTTCCCGCCTCATCAACTTCAACTTGGTTTTCCCTTTCAAGAACATCTGTATAAAAAATTCCTTAGTAGAGTTCTTCTGTGTATTCCGTCCAACGCAGAGCTACTTCATGTTCTTTAGTTAAAACTATGCCATTCTTAATCCGTATGATGATCAACAATTTTTTCTTGTTCTGAATTGTTTTGTACCTCGGCAAATGCCCTCTCTCTCTGTTACCTTTTAGCATATGTTCATCTATATATTTGCACTTGTTTCATACCATACTTCTCTTACTCTCCTTGTTTCTCTTTTAATCTTGTTCTTCAGTATTGCATATTCCTCCTGGTTGCCTATTACTTTGCACTTACAACATTCTTCCATTAACGCCAGTATATCTCCAGTGATCCAAGGTTTGTATACTGTTTTTTTCATTTCTTCCAAAACATGCATCAGCTATTTGAGACATCTCCTTTTTTGTATCGTCCCATTTCTCCTGTACACTACTGCCTATATAGGACACAACTAATAACAAGGAATGTGTATTATTTGAATTAAACAGCATGGAATGGCTAATGCCACATATTGAAGTTAACACTCATGAATGTGTAAAGATTTTAATATATATCGAAAAACGGAAGAATCTAAATAGTGCATTCAGATCATGGCGTTTAGAGTCTTTTACGTCACCACCTACTTCACAAAAAATAGTGTGGAGTGTGAAATCAAGTTTTTCATCTGAAATACCATTATTTGTTGTCACTTGTTTTCAGTTAAACCGACAAAACAATTTAAAAGGGGATCGATCATTATTAGATAATTGTGATATAAAAAATATTAAAATATATCAAAACAATCAAGTTTATCCCTATGTTAATTTTAACACAAAATTTGGCAATCCTCATTGTCTACAATATGTCTTCAAAGTTTCAGGAAATGTATTATAACAAAATTAGTTCATCAATACTAGAAACTGAAGCATTCAAAACTAGAGGAGGGTTATTTGTATTTGATGTAAGCAAACAAAACAATACCATTACTAATAATATCATGATTCACGAATAGTAATAATTGCAAATACATTTGCTCCAGAAAATATGCAAGCTTTAGCTTTGATAATTCACGATATATTGGCTAGCTATAATGTAAGAGATAAGCTGGTAAAGATAATAACTAGAGTCAGTAGACAATGAGCCACAATTGCGATGAGATGTTTTGCAATGTGCAGAGATTTAAATCACCAGATAAATTTATCATTAAAGAATTAGCTTTTACTGATATAGAAGAACACACAAGTGTATTCAGCTTCAAATCACTGTTCGACTGGAAATATCTAACTCCCAAATACTAGAATACTAATAGATGGGTTACCAAGCACAACCACAGTTTAAAATGGGACAGTTGATGTATGGAGTATCAGAATATAGGAGATATATGAAAACAGTTCATAAATAATTGTGAAATATATGTAGGTGGAGTAGAACAAAAACTTATTTTAGAAAGTGTGTGGAATGGGAAAGTACAGATATTCAAAAAGAATAAAACTGTCCATCATGCAAACAATTACATAAACATATGAATATAAATCATCATTCTTCTATGCAGAAGACAAATCTAAATTAATAATAATTTGGACATTGATGATTGATTGATGTGAAGTAGATTATGATGATTCTCCTCCTGAGTCCTCAGTAGATATTATACGAGTAAGATGGCACTATTTAGGATGAGAGAACAGTATGGACTTATGAGTAAAATTTAATATGAAAATTATTTGGTATTATGTAAACCAATATTACGTAAAGATGAATCAAAAGGAGAACAAATTCACATGCTCGTGCATCCAGAAATCAAAATGTAAAATAAATATCCTCAAGTTATTAACACGATGGAGTAAACCATTAGAGCTTGTTTCAGAAAGAAATAATTTTTAATATTTTGTAACAACCTGTAGGGAAAAAAAAATTGTAAATAAATATGTGTAACATCCTTTACTTAATTGTTTGTGTTTCTTAAAAATGGTGTGTATATTTTGAAACATTTTGTACTTACTTGTGTCCATTTTGAAACATCCTCTAATTTCTTAATTTTGTCAATAAATTTAAGTTATAAAAATTAATTAATTCATACGTTTATTTAAGCTCTCCTCTTAAAAAAAAGTGTGAAATGAAAATTTGTTCTTCTAAGAAAGTAATAGTATGGATAAATTAAATTTCTAAACTTTCTTTGCATGAACACCCACTGGATGTGCAATGATACCTAATACACACAGGTTACTTCTTTCATGACAGTGCATACTGTGACTATATATAAAATTTTTATGATGATGCCAGAACAGAAATACAGGCAATGGTATTTACGCATTACAAGAGTAAAACTGAAACTTTCATACCTTGTAGGTTTAGTTCATCACTAGTATCAAGCAATCATCGACAAGTATTTTTAGTTCATTACTCATATCAAACAATCATCGGAATTTCAAACATTGGCATATTAAGCATGGATATAGATGGCATTTACTGAGACATTAACATTCATGAGATAATAACTTACCCTCATCGAAATTCTCCTTCTCACAATAATGACATTTTGGTTTCGTATCCAATGTTTGTTGTGAGGTTTCTTCAGAAAAGTACATTTCCAAAATATTCACCTGTAACCTCCCAAACAGAATTAACTCATTTCCTAAATACAACAACCTTTTATAATTTTCGTGAACCTAGTAACATACAAAGAACAAAGCCATATTAATGAAAATCATCTTCTGTGATATTAAACTAATTGTAGGATGTATCATACATGCTTAAAATATTATATTTATGCAATACTCTTCAAAAAAGTCACCAAATGCTAGCCATCGAATCTTATGGTAACCCATTGGATGAAACATTGGTATACCAAGTTCATCAAACCCAGTGTTAGTAGTGAGCAGAGCTCATTTGTAGCATAAATGTCTCTCCACGATCCCAACCTGCACTGCTTGCCTAAACACACTAACTCTTTACTCTTTTTGTGAAGTAACTAAGATATGGAGAGACAAATGAACATATACGAACCACATCTCTTTAAATTTTTTACATATTTTTTAACTGATTGTCTTATGTAATTATATGGTGTGGTGCTTTGGTAGTAAAATCATGGAGTGCATCTGGTGGGGAATCAAAACCCCCTCAGGGAAAAAAATACTTAACACATGGTTACATTATTCACTTAGGATTACAGGGTATATTTTAATATTACATGTAAACACCCAAACAAGCAGATTGAAGTAAATACACTAACATTTAAACATATCATTTACTTTCTAATATAAGGGAAACCCAATTATCATACATAAAATTCATTCCAAGGAAATTAAACCAATCTTAGAATGTATCATGCAAGTTAAAAAACTATATTTAAGAAAAATACTTAACTTATATAGTATTTTCCTGACCTCACTCTAAATCCTCCGGAATTTGTTATGTTAAAACCATGGCTCGGCTAATCGAGATCGCTCTGAGCCTTGCCTCAGTGCACCACTGAGCAACCCTCGCAGGAGATAGCCAAAGCAAGATCGCCCCACCCCACCCTTTCAAACGCAACCAGGCATGTGGTTGAATGGTGTGGGGGATCAGCTGGTTCAGGTCAGGCGATCGGTTCAGGAGGCGAAGTTGTAGTGCAGTGGGCTGCCAAGCCTCATGGTGGTAGTGGAGCCGGCCGAAAAGAGCTTGTCTTTGGAGTAATGAAAACAACTGGAAGTATTAATTACTTACTGAAGAGTATGTCCCCCCCTCTCGACATATGTACACTCTCTAAAGCGATGTCAGACACGAAGGGTCGGGTTTGCGTTACAGAGATGGCAGCCTTAAGAATGATAATGAAACCATTGGTTTTTGTCTGTAATTATTCTATACAAATAATATGTCAGAACATTTATATGCATGAACTTTAATGCATGCAAGATACTCTATAGGTTATATAATCAGTTTACAGATATAGCATACATTATGATTTAGCTATTCATACTACAACATGTTAGTCTGAATTCTTATTATTTTTCTGGAATACATGCTCATTCTACGTGATGTTTTAAGCTCATTTACATGGATGTAAACTTATATACAAAATTATGTTTTGAGAAATGTTCATTGATTATGTACATAAAAACATGTTAGATTCTTATCATATTCTGTTCATTGTTTGTAGTTCTGGATTTCTAGAGTAAGGTAATTTTGCCCTTGGTACAACAATGCATCTACCCCTGATATATATATATATATATATATATATATATATATATATATATATATATATATATATATATATATATATATATATACACATAGTTCTTGGGAGCCTTACATGGCTGTATAGGTATACCTTTTGTAATATATAAACTTAATTACCTGTTTAACAATCGTAAGTAAAGGTTGTTGCTTAGGGCAGAACATAGTTACAATAATTTGTTTGTGATATACAATTAAAGTAAGACAGAAGTAATTCGTAAAATTTTTCTAAACCTAATGATGATTGTGCCAGCATCTAAACTATCTGACGGTCGCTATTGTTTCGTGTTGGTTCATAAGGATCGGGAAGGGTGTTCTCGACCCCGATATGAAAGTATAACCCCCTTTCAATTTGAAAATATTTAATTAAAAACCCAGCATATCTCATCTACCCTGTCTTCAGTGTTGGTTTTTGAATAAAAAGTTGCAGAAGAGTGTTTTTCTTATATATAGTTACGTATTCTGTACTTGAAATCTATCAGGCTGGGATGACTACTCTGATGTCCCATACCTCGTATATAAGAAAAGAAACATTCTAGGGCATCATGATTTAATTTTATAGTTGTTATGTAACGAACTTGTAATCAAGTAGTCAAGTAATTTTTATAATAACTTAGTACTTATTTGTATCCCGTCTGGAAAAGCAACTTATTTTTTACTCTTTTTGCTCTCACAGTTTCCATCAAGGCAACCATTTTTTTTATAAGTGCATCTCGTTGCTCTCTTTTTGAGCCATACCTGTCGGCATGTAGCAAAGAATTCATGACATCGAACAAATCATTGCAAATCTTAATTAACTCTGCCGTTTCTGCGGGAATTTTGTAGGCCGGCATTATTTTTATCCAAATAAACTTATGCCTCGTAAAACTCTGTTCGAAAAGAGCTGAGCAGCGGTCTTTACTTTCTGTCCATCACTGCCTTTCACGTCTAAATTATACTGCGTTAAATTAGGTACTAAATATAAATCGTGTGCAGACTTTTCAAGTAGATGTTGGACAAACATTTTATATATCGTTTCTCCACTCTCTCTTACAAATCCCTTGCCTAGAACTGGTTTCGTGCCAATTTGAGTAAATGTGGGACATCTGCAAAAACAAAAATATTTTTCATATGGTCATTTGGATTTGGGAACTCAGTTTTCTCTGTATTAATTCCTAGCTGTTTCCATACAGCTCTGTTTCCCCGTCCATGTCACTAGCCACTGCTACGACCTGGAAATCACTCCCTTATACTTCAGTTGATTTATTCTTCAGTAGCTTGTATACTGAATGGCAATATCAATGGCAATAATAGAATAACTGACCAACGAATATGTTTTTCTTTTTGTAACATACGATGTATTTGACCAAGAATAAAATATTGGGAAAGTATTTCCTCTACTTTCAATTCCATGTGTTTGCTGCGGCTCAATTGTAATGTTTGTAAGTCTTACGAAATATATCGTCTCCTTCTTAGGCTTTAATTTTATATTATAATTTCAGTACTAGTGTGAGTTCCTGCATTTTCCCACAGTATCGTCTGGCACAGATGGTACATGAGTTTTAAGCAGAAGGTTGGGCAGAATTCTCCTCCGTACATGAGTTTTTCGTGGCGGACTCTAAAAGAAGTCGAACTAATCACACTATTGTTTGGTCAGTAGGTTTGCCAAAGATTTGTCAAAACCTAATTTCTTTTAGAAATTGGCTAAAATATAAATTTAGGAATAACTTCTACAATATTGTTTGTTTTACATGTATTATAAAACTATATCCATAGTAAAGTTTGCTTCTAAAACACAGTGTTCTAAGTAGTTTGATTTGAAAGAGACTCGAACTCTATATGTGAGGGGTTCCGGGTTCGAATCACGGTAAGCGCAAGGATGTTTGTGCTGCCCATTGTTCTTGCTTCACCCTCATCGGTGCTAAAAACCTGCATTGTTAAGGCGCCGGGTGAAACCCAAAATCCGCTCACTCACTCATCACAGAACCATAGTTTTTACGTTACCTCAATCTCTCAACTCGAATAATAAAAGTAATTAGCTATTTCTGCTCTTTATATAAATTACGAGCTTACCTGCTCGATGCAACTTGTTGTAGTAAAATTTCTCGTAAATGTTCTCCTTTGCTAGAATTTTGTGGCGCTCTTTGCGTCGTGTATTCGCAGTTGTCTTGCCTTCGGTTTTAGGCAACAGCAAAGTGGATAAAGCATATTTCTTCAACTTTCTTGAGTTTACTGGGGAATACTGGAGAAGTTGTTCTTTCAGGCTTTTGAAATGCAAATTCTCTTCAAAATGCACAGAAGAAACATGTGCTGAAATATATAAAACAAATTATATTGGTATTTAACATACTATCACTTAAACAGCATAATATATATGAAAAAAATATTTTACATTAAGTAACCTGTTTTTGTATTTATGCTATCTGACCGCCCGCATAAAACAACCTACTTGTTGACATCTTCTTCTCTTGCGGGAACATCTTTTGTGTTCTGTCTATTGTTGTTGCACCCAAATACCGCACAATGTGACATTTTGTTGTTTATGACTTCTGTCTTGTTGAACACATTTTCCAAAAACCACTAGTCGTATTAACAGTCAGCCTTTGCCCCAGTCCAGTTATTCTTTGCATGCGCGACAACTGGATTAGGGCAGAGCCATACAACTCTTAAGGCTGAAGCAGGCCTGTATTACACATGACGTCATGCTTCAGGAATGTGTTTAGTAACATATCTATGCGGTGGGATGGGTTGATGATGGGGCAGGCACTCGCCTCCGGGATTCTCTCCCAGGCTGACCTAATACACCCAATGTCGATAGGAGCAACCCTGCAGTCTTTCCTATCCTGAACGAGACCTCTCCTAGGTGAATCACATATAGCCGGTGCCGATAAGGGCGAAAATGCGCCAGAACTTACATGCTCTCGCTACTTTAATATAAGCATTAGGTTATAATGTGGCGTAAAAAAGGAGCACGCCAAGTCAATGACAACAATATAGGTATAGACCACACATTGCACAACAATGCACGAAACAATACAGTACCGTTTATTTACCTGAATGTAAATATATTTCTATGGTAATGAGAAAAAAACATTTTATATTTATACCAACATGTAACATTATAGTAAACCTAAATTACATACGAGCATACGCAAATTATGTGCAATTTGTCTTTTTGCAAGTAACACGAAGGCCGGGTTACAATTTGAAGTTTTATATAGTTAAGTAAATGGCCACGTGACCCAGTTGTATGAACTAAAATGTCGTATGTGGCGAGTTAGTATTCAGTATTTAGCACTTTCAATTAACTAGTGACAACTAAACACTAAATACAAATCCTTGTATACACTAGAACAAGTAATTTGCAAATATAAGCTAGGTTTTGCGCACGAAGTGATTTAAACTGCATTTTAGTAGAGCGTTGTATACAATTATAGTAACTATTACATACATTTTAGTAGAGCGTTGTATACAATTATAGTAACTATTACATACATTTTAGTAGAGCGTTGTATACAATTATAGTAACTATTACATACATTTAGATTAGTAATTCGAGTATATTAATGTTTATAAAATTATAGTGAATCCAAGGGATTTACATGGTTGTTTACGAAAAATAAGTATATAGAATTTTTTATATCTTCAATATAGTTTGCAATTATTTACTTCCAATGTGTTGCTATGAGTGATGGACTAATTAATTACATTGTTCCATTTGAATAAATACTAAGTGACTAATAACGAAAGTACCACTTGAAACACGGCCTCAAAGTACACAGTCCTAAGTACACAATGTTATACGTAACTAAAACTTTATATTGTTTAAAATAGATTTTTATTTTCATGCAAAAATTCAGTTACTCATATACAATTAAAATAATAGGTTTTCATATAAAATAGTTAACTTACAACATTCATATTATTTCTCTTTGTGTAATGTAACGTAACTCTTACAAATATTTGTTTATATAAATAAAAATGAGCTTCTAACTCTGCAAACGAGCAAATTGCAAAGAATTTTGTGTGCCACGGTATACTGTCAACATCACAATCAAAATAATAGTAAAATCAATTTCTTATTTGGTTGCATTGAACGGGTCCTCTAGGAGCCTACGTTATTATATGTGACATCAGTCAATCCTTGCTCACTCAATGCATCTTGGAAGATATATCCTTCTCTAAGTCGAACAAAAGTGTGGGGAATGCAACACGTTTGAATAATCATATTAGCGAAATCTGAATTCACATTTATGGCCTTGTGAAAAACTTGTCATTTGTTTGAGAGAATGCCAAAAGAACTCTCCACTTACCTAACAGCCTGTGATAATCTATAATTATATATATTCGTTTTTGTCAGCCAAAACTTTACCATTGTAAGGTCTCATTACATTACATGAAAGGGAAAATGTTCATCGGCCACGAAAAAGTAAGGTATGTTCGGACCTCTGGTTCCTGGAAGAGGTTTACTGCTGGGAATATTGAGAGATGTAAGGTATGTTCGGACCTCTGGTTCCTGGAAGAGGTTTACTGCTGGGAATATTGAGAGATGTACTATGAAGCTTTCTCTAAAGGGAAGACTGCATTCTTCGATTTTATCTTGTAACTAAATCTTCCTAACAGCTTCTCAATTGACTAATCACTCATGTAGAAGTAATTGATAACTTTTTCTGAATTTTACTGTAGGTCTGAAAAAAAGTGTTACAAATTTGCCTTTCAAAAGCCGCTCATCATTGAAAGGATGCACCCAATTTTGTCTGTCTCTTTCCAAAATATATATATATATCTATATGTACTCTTGGTACGTAAATATAATACGTTCTCGTCTTTAAATATCCATCTGGTTTGCCGGGTTCGTTCAGACTGTGTGGTGTTAGTCGCAGCGTGTGAACGTGTTTCTGCGGCAACGTTGTGACACCATGTGTACTGAGACCCGGAACTCGGCGTCCTACCAACTGCGCTATATCGACATGTCAAAGTTCATTATTGTATCAAATTACGATACGACAAACTGCACTTCACATCGGAATACTTTACGTTTTACAAATATATGCACACATTAACTACTTTGCAAGGCTTAGGAGCTTATCTAAGTTACATTTTGTTCTCATAATATTTTAAATACAGTTTTAATTATATGACGTTATCGCTATCCACTTCTACCCGCCAAGTTAGAGTAACCTTGTGTTGGAAAAACATTTCTTTTATGTCACAGTAGCAGAAAATATTTTGTTCTTCGTGTTAAATTAAGCGTAATACTATGAGACATCTACAAGAAAATCTACGCTATTTTGCGGTATCTAACCTGCCCCCTATTCAACCATTCAATTAGACAACGTATGCAGTCCGTTATACGCACGTGAAAATTTTTCTAAAAGTGAAAAATATATTTTGGGCAATACTGTTGAACATTTTTAATTTTCTTATAATCTACAATATTTGTCTACCTCTGTGCTGCATGCTGGTGTTGTTTAGGCCCGAAATGGCAGTAAAATTAGACTTTTCATGGCACTTGCGAAAGAAGAACATTGTGCTCTCGGTGTTTCAAGTGGCGTGCATTATGGTGGCCATAGTTTCTACTCCTGCTGCTGGCGGAGTGGAACGCTGCTGTCGCCCTCCCCTTATGGAGGGGGTATGTTCGTCATCTGCGCAGAAGGCCGGCGCGCTGTTCAGACGGCTGTTTGTGTGACGCAGTGTCGTTCTTATTTGGACATGTTGGCAGATATAAACTTTCATTCGCCGATCAATATTTATACCCCTCTAGGGCATGTAGATATTTCCCACTACTAAGTATAAGGATTTTATCTCCTAATATGGTAATATTTACTTCTATTGTTCTTGTATGTTTTGAGTCGAATAAAGATTTTTCATTGGGGTTAGGAATTTGTTCACACCTCTAGGAATTAATTGAATAGTAACAGTATATATTCTTTGTCCGTCTGCTCGTTCGGGGTCAGGCGATTTAGGCCCCGAGGGAGAATCATTACATCAGAAGTTATGTAATTTATCACGTTTCTTTCTTTCACTTGATAGGCTCTTCAAGCAGTAGGTCATGACGTCACTTTGACGTAAGGCTAGACGCCCTAACATGGGTTCAAACTTTTCTGAGATCACTTTTGCTTACAAATAGTACCTTTGATGACACGCGAAGAAAATATATTTGTATTTTTCTCCTCGATAGTTAAAGCTTTCTAATTGCGGGCAGTTGCTTCAGTCATAGACGAGGGGAAAAAAAATGAAATATAATTTTTGCTAAGTATGTAATTCAATGGTAGGAAAGTCAATCTCAGCCTAGAGTTTCAAAATTTTTTAATATGTTTTTTTTCCTATTGCATATTTCATAAAATTGCAAGCAATGGCAAAATTGTGCAAATTACGTAAGAATATCTTGTGGAAATTTAATGCAAGTTTTAAAGAGAGTTTTAGTCGAGCAAGACCCACTAAAATGAAGGTTAGGTAAATGAATTCAGAATTCAAGTTAAACATTTTGCATTGGCCTTTGGTTGGCCCCATATAGTCAGAGAATTGGTTGTCACGAAAATAAGAATATATATATATATGTAGGAAATATTTTTGATAATTACAAAGGCGTAATGGTTGTAAAGTGCCCTTTTACGCGGTTTTTAATGGGCTTGAATTTTTATATAACCATTTCTAATATATGTACCTGAGTTCCAGTAAGTGGATGGTATTTTTGAAGGATGTGTATTTTAACACAGAATATTTCTGAAATCGTAGTATTTTCAAAGAAACTGTTTTATTTTTTTTAACAGAGAATAATCCTGACCTATTTAGGAAAGCCTTTCTGAACTACTTATTGCAGCGGCAGCATTATTCATAGGCTAGGTTAACATTAACACATCAACAGTATGTTTGCATTACAGGAATATAAGACTGTGTACATGGTAAGCATTAAGTAAATTTGACGCAACATTATCAATGTTACTATAGCATTAACGATTAAATAAATGCCCCAATAGTAATTAGTTTTGTTGCAGCAGCACCAGACTTTGTCTCGTGTGACGTCACAATTTGGTCGCACTTTTCAAGAGTACGAAGCATGTTGCGGCTCTCGGCAAGTAAAGTAGAACACGTGACCTTGCCCACCAGCCGAGCCTATTATCTGTGGCTCGCAAGTTAGACACCGATCGAGGTGCTGCAACCTACTCGCATTCCGGGGTCCTGGGTTTCATTCCCGGTCCAGCCTTCATCCTTATTTTGGATTTTCATGATTTTCCCGAGATCTCTCTGCAGGTGAACGTTGGGATAGTTCCGTACAGCAGCAGACAGTGACACGCTGAAGCTTCTCTGGGTAGTGACTTGATCCGTCTCTAGTAGAACCGCTGTCGACGATATGTTAAGCCCTGCAACCTGCCTCAGGAGTTAAACATCCTCGTGAAGACAGCGCCTTGTAGTATACTTCATTTTGTGCAACGAACCTATCTTTATGCTATCCAACATCACTGAGGGTAGTGTGATCGTATCAGGTGAGAGAGTGTTAGGATGACCTTCTTGGGGGCCGCGGTGGTTTAGCGGTCAGACTAGTCGCCTCCCACCTAGACAAACCGGACTCACTCCCGGAGTTCCACATGCGGGGATCGTGATGGACGATGCCGCTGGTCGGTGGCTTTTCTCTGGGCTATGCCGTTTCCCCGCCCTTTCTTTCTGGCGCTACTTCATACTCACCTCGCTTCACCATCATCGGCTCTCAAGACCTCGTTCTTATGAGCCGCCCAAATATCTTCACTCACTTATGAATTTATTATCTTGAGACTCTTGCAAATTAGTTGTCACGTCTCGAGTCATACTTAGCTGAAATTAATTTCAAGTTGGCCTTCTCAAAGATATTGGATTGTGCAATAAGTTCTTTATTTATAACCTAGCAAAATACCCTTTGAAGAAGAAATTGATGCTTTTTTTGCTGCTGATGCGCGCTTGTATGCAGCTACGATCGACTGTTTCTTGTGTTATTTATATATTTTTTCCCGTTTCTCGTGCCAAAATGTATTTCAGAAAAATGGCAAATCACACAGTGAAGCAATATGAACAATTAAACTTTTAAAATACAATTACATAGTTGAATGTAATATTAGGTTCACATATAGTCGACAAGCTTAAAACAGGTTCATTTTTCAGATTTTCGACATTGAAAGAACATATTTTGTTTACAGTTCAACGAGTTATATTGTTTCGCATTATTTATAACAACGATTAAGGTTGAATCTCACTTTACCATGACGTAATAGTCTTAACAGAACAGATAAATACATTTGAATTTTGCAATTGGTTTGTAAAATAAACGCAGTTTGAATATTTATCGTTAGGTAGTGGTTATTAATTATATATAATAGGAAACATAAACTAATATTATGCAAACATCACTACACTCTCCTTTACTTCGGGGATAAACGGCATTATAAATAATTAATTACTGCTATGCAGTGCGATATTTTAAAATAAAAGCGTTACAGCTGAGCTTTCGTATCAGCCGTTCAATGTGTTTATCGAATAATTGTTGTTACTATTGAATTGCTGTTACTATTGAATTGTTGTTACTCTTGAATTGTTGTTACTATTGAATTGTTGTTACTCTTGAATTGCTGTTACTATTGAATTGTTGTTACTCTTGAATTGTTGTTACTATTGAATTGTTGTTACTCTTGAATTGTTGTTACTCTTGAATTGTTGTTACTCTTGAATTGTTGTTACTCTTGAATTGTTGTTACTATTGAATTGTTGTTACTATTGAATTGTTGTTACTATTGAATTGTTGTTACTCTTGAATTGTTGTTACTCTTGAATTGATCGCAAAACGCACTTATTTTCACTTGCATTACAAAGGCAAATTCATTTTCGTATTCAACCTTAACCAAATATACTAAATATGACCTAAAATTGCACAAATTTGAGTCTCAGGTTAGCTGAGAACATCAATAATCTCTTTCACATAATTATTACGTGGAACGAGATTTTGTCTCTCTCGATACTAGTTTCAGTAGCTATTCATAAGCGGTAGTCCGAAGTGTCGAGTTAGTCGTAAAAACTAGTCCCAAGTGTCGAGTTAGTCGTGAAAACTAGTCTCATGTGCTGACACCCGACTATTAATGATTACCTGTGACACATAAAGTAAGCATTTCATGCTTGTGGCATTGAGGAGACATACTCTCATCACGGTATTGCTCGTAAATTATATTCTTATTCTTTTCTTTTTCCGATAGGGTCTTATAGGGACCACGAATCAATTTCAATGCTTCGTCCTTTGTTATTCCTTCTTCTTTCTCCAGCACTCCTTCAACTTCTCACTATGTATATTGTTCCTCTCCTTGGACCATTACATTAATATTATTATTTATGTACTTCTTGTAATATTGTTTAGTAGTTGAGTAAAACAAGAGGTATGAGTGATGGCAGGACACATGTGGTTGCGACAGGTAGCCAGACCCAGACTGCGCCACAGTGCAGAAGACAGTGGGCTTTGCCTTACCTCCTCAGTCATGAAGTTAGAGGATATGGCCACATATCTATTCCGTCACCCAAACATTGTCTTATTTAGTCAGTTACTTAATCAGCCTCCACACACGCAAATTCCTGTCTTCCGTCGCTTGCTTTCGCACGCACCATGGTATTTTGAAAACTCAAACACATTACAAGACCGCATGAATTTTACATTTCACTTTCGTATTCAGTATATTGCACTCTCTAACGGTTGTATCGTATACGTAATACAGTGGGGTCAGCAATGCCGTGCTTGCAACATTATGTTTCAGTATTTAAATCCCTGTTATAGTTATTCCTTTCATTCTAACAGTTCTTCATAAAATATTACTTTAACTGACCTTCAATTTAATTTATGCTACCAACTAATTAGTTGTGCTTGCTTTAGCATTCAAATCGGATTATATATACACTTACTCAATGCTGTTCCATTAATTACCGCAGTTATGTCGTATACTTTCTTGACAAAAAGTAACAAAAATACCACATTTTCTACCTTCCAGAAATCTTCTAAATCTCGCCGGACTGAAGTTACAGAAATGTAGGAATCAAAATGTCCCATCATATAAGCTGCAGTGTATTATTTGTAAATTTCTACCTTCCAGAAATCTTCTAAATCTCGCCGGGCTGAAGTTACAGAAAAGTAGGAATCAAAATGTCCCATCATATAAGCTGCAGTGTATTATTTGTAAATTTCTACCTTCCAGAAATCTTCTAAATCTCGCCGGGCTGAAGTTACAGAAAAGTAGGAATCAAAATGTCCCATCATATAAGCTGCAGTGTATTATTTGTAAATTTTTGTAAAAAATTTGCAATGAACCTTAAAAAAGTAGTTTTGCAAGACGCGAAGAAAATGAAACATTAGGATGGGCAAGTCCACTTTAATTCTTAACTACTAAAGAAACTGCAAAATAAATGTCTCCTGCATACAACGGAAATACATATTTTCTAAATATTCACGATTTTGAAAGTGATATTTTGCAGTTGTCATGACAAATACTACGTCGTGTTTCAAGTAACATTTTTTGTCAATAAAATAATCATGATCATTATTTCATTAACAAAAACCATTAATATGTTATTGTTTACTATTGAGCATATTTTATGTACCAAACGTACAAAAGGAAGGTTATGCACGCATAAAAATTTGCAAGTCAACACTACATTGAATTTATCTTTCGAAATGTGGTAAATAGAGTAACAATATATATTTAACTCACTCTCTTTACAAATAAACCTTCAGAAATCTCTTTATTCTTTCTGCGTGCGTGATTGGTTTTGTTCCACTTCTCTTTTACTCCTCAGTGATAATGTTTGGTTTAAATTACATATTACACTGTTGTAGAAAATGTCAATAAGTAAGCATTTTCGTTAAAATTAGTTAAAGCCCATAGAAATTTATCAAATTCCGCAATAACATATAAGAAAATCTACGAAAACAATCCGTATGTAATATTGATGCACGACGATGAGGGACGCACCCGAATTTGTGAGTGATGAAGGACTTAATAAAAATAAAAGAACAAAATTAAATTTTTAGTTTTATTAAAAATATCTGTTTATTTAAAACATGTCTCCACGATTAGGTGTTATTGCTATTCTCAGTACACGTAATATAAAATGGCTATCACAATTCTAGTTAAATTCCTTATCCATGTCTCTATTTTGGTTGGTTGTCACTTAATTCAAACTCATTATTTTCAAAAGTTCGGTCTGTCAATTGCCATCATTCCATATGTCTGTCACTCGCACAATCAGTTCAGTAGTCCCGCACGCCAGCCGCACCCTTCACTGTACCGGTCCTCGCAGTCCGCAGACTTCACTCCCACTGCTTATTCACGTCACCACTTGAAGTTCTACTATCTCGTCGTCCCAATACACTGTCCATATGTCTGTCACTCGCACAATCAGTTCAGTAGTCCCGCACGCCAGCCGCACCCTTCACTGTGCCGGTCCTCGCAGTCCGCAGACTTCACTCCCACTGCTTATTCACGTCACCACTTGAAGTTCTACTATCTCGTCGTCCCAATACACTGTCCATATGTCTGTCACTCGCACAATCAGTGCAGTAGTCCCGCACGCCAGCCGCACCCTTCACTGTACCGGTCCTCGCAGTCCGCAGACTTCACTCCCACTGCTTATTCTCGTCACCACTTGAAATTCTACTATCTCGTCGTCCCAATACACTGTCCATTGCCGTCGCGCAATACTACGAACTCTCAACTCATAAAGAACTGTCGTCTCGCAGGTCCTTCGCGGTTTAAAAAGTCTCGGTGACGAGATTCGGAAGGTTCCCAGTACGCCGAGTCATGCTGAGAGAGGCAAGGGCAATGCACCAGAACATTCTTCAACATAACAGCAGCAATTCATTCCGCTGAAGGTGAGGAGCGGGCGAGATACAGCAGCGCCATGCGGTGGTATGAGCAGTGGTGTACGTTTGATTATCAATGTGCCTGCTCAGGTTACTAGTCTGGAATGGGTTGAACACGAAACCCTCCGATTGTAGTCGTTATGCTTCGGAGACATGACGAAAGACAAAGTGAACGTGATGATTACGAACTGCACTGCAGTACACGTTTACAAATAAACAAATAATCGTGATGTAAATTTTAATTGGTAATTATGTTGCGATGCTTGCGCCTTCGCGTTAATGTTTTTACTGCAATCTTCTTCTGCGTGGTGGTGTACTATTTGCTCGGCTGGTATCCTCTCCCTTTACCACTCCGTTCTCTCTCCTTCCTTTCCCTTTCTCCCTTCGTGTATCACAATTTTTAATTAGCCAGAATAAGTCCTTGAACGGCCGGGGATCTGGCCATTCTGTCTACATTATTCCCGTCCGAAATCTGCTACAGTTCGCTGCAATTTACACAAGATCGTATATAATATCTTGACGCATGCATGGTTAAGGTCTGTTTGGTACGATTGCCTTGGATTTATACGCTAGACCAATAGCGTGGTTTTATACAGGTTTGTCAGTGACTGGCGAGAGGTGTTAGCTACAGGCTTACTTAGAAGACCGTCGTGATGCTGAGGGAGTTGAGATTTCGACACTTGATCTTAACTTAATGGTTGCTGGGTTGCTCCATACCGTATTGATGGGGGGGGGGGGGGGGGGGCGGAATGTCCGCTGGTTATGTAACCTTGTGGCCACATGCTAGGCCGACCAGATTTTTAGCGACCGAGAATTTATGTTCAAAGTGTTGCGTGCACAACTCTCTCATGGGTAGTTGATATAGACTACTCTTACATTTGCAAAAGTAAGGGTTTACTTCATGTAAAGAGCAATGAGTCATAATCGTAGTTGATTAGTAGTAGGAGCGGCACGTGTCAATTTGGTCCCACCCCCTCCATTGAATTAAGACTCGTGAAAAGGTGGTGGAGTGAGGCGTACACCCCCTCTCTAGAAGGTCTCTAGTAGGTCTAGGTAGGAGTAGCGAAGAAAGTCGAGAAGAGAAACGAAAAAAAATTTTCATCATCAGGTAGGCGGGACCCTTAGTTTTGAGTGCTTGACCGCTGTAGTGGTGTGCGCTCTGTTATCGAGCCGGCTGGAGAAGGCGAGACACGAGGGATGTGGAGAACGTAGCTATGTCCCTCTCATTGCAGGCAGGCTTCCTCTCTCTGCCCCAAACCCAGGCGATGCGGTGTCCGCTCTGTTATCGAGCCGGCTGGAGAAGGCGAGACACGTGGGATGTGGAGAACGTAGCTATGTCCCTCTCATTGCAGGCAGGCTTCCTCTCTCTGCCCCATGCCCAGGCGATGCGGTGTGCGCTCTGTTATCGAGCCGGCTTCAGAAGGTGTGACACGAGGGATGTGGAGAACGTAGCTATGACTCTCTCATTGCAGGCAGGCTTCCTCTCTCTGCCCCATGCCCAGGCGATGCGGTGTCCGCTCTGTTATCGAGCCGGCTGGAGAAGGCGAGACACGTGGGATGTGGAGAACGTAGCTATGTGTCTCTCATTGCAGGCAGGCTTCCTCTCTCTGCCCCATGCCCAGGCGATGCGGTGTCCGCTCTGTTATCGAGCCGGCTGGAGAAGGCGAGACACGTGGGATGTGGAGAACGTAGATATGTGTCTCTCATTGCAGGCAGGCTTCCTCTCTCTGC
This sequence comes from Dryococelus australis, assembly GCA_029891345.1. Taxonomy (NCBI): domain Eukaryota; kingdom Metazoa; phylum Arthropoda; class Insecta; order Phasmatodea; family Phasmatidae; genus Dryococelus; species Dryococelus australis. The sequence goes on along the minus strand of CM057005.1, from coordinate 3,506,697 downwards.
CCCATGCCCAGGCGATGCGGTGTGCGCTCTGTTATCGAGCCGGCTGGAGAAGGCGAGACACGTGGGATGTGGAGAACGTAGATATGTGTCTCTCATTGCAGGCAGGCTTCCTCTCTCTACCCATGCCCAGGCGATGCGGCACTTCTTGATGCTGCAGATGTGTCCCCTCCCATCCATCGCTGTAGCAGAGATAATTTTGTAAGGAGTGCCGCGGTTTATCGGGTCTCCCTTCGCCATGCTTAATTTGTGCATGCTGCCGACAAACACTCAGCATAGCGCTGTGGATATTTACAAAATAATATACAACACGAACCTCAAAGAAAACACACTTGTAATTACATAATACGAAAAAATGGGTAAATAAAATAAGTATGTTCAAGCCTTACTGGCGGAAGGCGGGGAAACACCACTAACTATCATGGAGCTTGCTGTGGTGGTTAAAAAGAAAAGGAAAATCTTTCATGGAACCTAGGGTCGCACTGCAAGCTAAACAGTTACATGTGACAGGGTATTTGTTCAGCAACCGCAAACCCTTCCAACACCTGGGTTCACCGGCTAAAAGAAACAAATGCGAGTACACATTAAAACATGCATGAAACGCTGGCAAATGTCGCACGTTGGCCACTTTAAATTACATACATACACAGCAATCGTTTTTTAAGCAAAAGATATATTGCACTTGGGTTTCACTGTAGTTAGTTTATGTAAACTTTGTGGCTCGGAGTCTTTGGTTTGATACTGAATTGGTGAACAAGATATAGCAAACACATATAGTGTAAAAAATCATGATCTTACAAATGCATAACATAAAAATTCCCTCCTACAAAATGGCATTCTTCTTGTAGGTGATCTTCACATATACACTGTAAAATCTCATAGGCATATTTAAGAGTGTACCTACACATCAAATTCTCTGTACAAAATTTTTGCTATTTTACTTTTCGGTTGTCCATTTTAATTCTAACATGTTAATTGTGTATCTCTGTGTATATCGTAGAATGTTCAAAGGTACGTATGCAATAAATAAAAAAGTCTACAGAGTGGAAAATGCATTCCTGCAAAATGTCATTCATCTTATAGGTGATCTTTACAAGTACACTGTAATAACTCATTAGCATATTTAAAGGTGTACCCAACATCAAATTCAATGTACAAAAACCTAACATTACTAATTCCTTAGCAGGAGTCTTTCTTATCTGGGCTAATGCTAACATGTATTTCGTCGAAGTCTCTGTATTCAACCGATCACTGGCACTGTGATGAGCATCTATACATGATACACTATTGATAGTTATTACCATCACTGTGGTGAGCATCTATACATGATACACTATTGATAGTTATTGCCATCACTGTGGTGAGCATCTATACATGATACACTATTGATAGTTATTACCATCACTGTGGTGAGCATCTATACATGATACACTAGTGATAGTTATTACCATCACTGTGGTGAGCATCTATACATGATACACTATTGATAGTTATTACCATCACTGTGGTGAGCATCTATACATGATACACTATTGATAGTTATTACCATCACTGTGGTGAGCATCTATACATGATACACTAGTGATAGTTATTACCATCACTGTGGTGAGCATCTATACATGATACACTATTGATAGTTATTACCATCACTGTGGTGAGCATCTATACATGATACACTATTGATAGTTATTACCATCACTGTGGTGAGCATCTATAGGTAATACTACCTTGTATGTGGGCTGTCGGCACCTTATATTACGAAACCATGTAGTAGGTGAGGTGTAAAATGTCTGTTTTCACTGGCTATAAATTACGTACAGCATAATAACTGCTGTAATGAAAAGTTCAGTTTCCACATAGTCGAATGTCTTAATAACTGTCTGTTGCAGTTACCTAACCGGTTCCTACAATTCCCCTGCTTGATGACAGCTTGATGGGCTCTTTACTGGATACACAATATTTAATCTAACCTATATGTGAGTGTCTTTTCCTATCTCACTGTCTGTAACAGGTCGGCTAGATAAAATGTCACTTTGATACAGATGTATAACGAGTCCTGTAATGTTTATCGTAGTGGTTTACAACTACGTGTGATTAACTTTGTCGAACCTAGTACTTACTTGTGTTCGTCGAGCTTTGGTTTAGCTGGCCTGCCCCTGGGATTTAGTTGAGCATGCTGGGGGTACGGCCACATGTACGTTGATGTAGGTAGCCATGGTGATTCTCGGTACCGGCCAGGCGTTGAGTCTACCTTGGCGGAACGAGGTGGCATTAGGCATCGTGGTTCAGCACGTGGTGTTGTGGCATCTGCTTCATCCAGATGTGATAAAGAGGACACACCTACAAGGGACGTTGAGGCAGTTCAGGGAATAATCCCAGGTCCTCCACACCGACTGCACAGGTTCCTACCTGTAAGGCAGGATGTTTCTCCGTTTGCGCAGGGTATGGGAGTTGTGGAATGAGACAGCTCTTCACCTTGCCTGTGGATGCATCCCGTCGTGGGGCCGGGTCGCTGGAGGCATCAACGGTATTGATATCCAGGTCCCACGACGAGGCAGTGGGAGGGAGAGGACTCTCGACCTCTACTACGGGTGTTGCTTCAGTTGAGGGGTAGTTGGAAGCCTCGACGGTCTCGAAGCTCTGATCATCGGCGACCAGTTGAGCTGGAGGCAGAACGAGCCTCTCGTTCTCAACAGTGTCGACGGGCGAAGGTTCTTGCATAGAGGGAGGTTCTGACAGATCTCTGCCATATGCTATGCTCGACATCTGCTGCAATTCCTCGTCAACAGGGACTGTGGTCGGCTTCGTGGAAGTTGGAACGACGTTGACCTCTGTTCCGGACGTTTCTTACAGTTGCGGTGCTTGTTCTAGCTCTGTTGTGTGTTCGCCTTCCCATAGACTAGTTTCATAGGTCTCCAGGCTCATGTCGTGGACGTCATCCTGTGGTCTAGTGGCGGCCTCTGTGCTCTTGTCTAGAGTGTATTCCGGTGGTCTAGTGGTGGGTAGTACTTCATCTTCGGAGCCAGAGGTCGACTTCGTAGAATTTGTAACGGCCTTCACTTCTGACTTCGGAGTTGTATTAGGTGGAGGGGTAGGCGATCGTGTAATTTCTATCCCTCTCACCGATCGTGCTTCCGACTGCTCGCTGATGCAGCTTGATCGGCGGGGTGTCTGACAGGGTTCTCGGTCACGTGGATTCCACCATGGCAATTTGGAGCCGCTAGGGATTACCTTATTGAGTTTGGCAGCAATTTTCTCAGCATAGCTGCATGGCATCGAGGGCATTGATCTAACGGAGAATGCTCCTTGGCATTGCTCTACATCTGGCTTTCATGGCACGATGTAGCTAGGTGCCATGTCGATGACGATGGGCGCTGGTTCAGGCCTCATTGAGGGTCCTGTTTCGGTATTGGAAATTTCCCTTCTGGGTGGAGGTTTGTCCTAGTCTTCGAATTGACCAGGTGTCTCTCCTTCGGCGTCGTCGTCCCCAAGAGTCAGTATGTCCCCCAGGTAGGGTCATATCTGGCCTTTGGTGGCCTTTCGGATCCGTCCTCGTATGTGTTCGGCCTAGTAGACGTCTATTTTGCTGGCAATACGATACGGACCATCCCATTTATCAGCGAGGCCAGCACTGAACTTGTCACTACCCTTGCTGAGGGGATGTGTCATAAGTAATACCGATTCATCTAAGGAGAATTCCCATACCCCTGTATTCGGTGTAGGGTACTTCTTTCTAATATACTTTTCCTGGATTTTTGTGCAGTAGTAGTATGTGATAGGGCAGCCAGCCAGATATCCTCGGGTTGAAGTATATAGGTGGGCTCATTTTCCCATTGCCAATCGCCTGGTCGGTGGAGTGTTTGGCCCAGAAGGAGTGCGGCAAGGCTTCTGTGGACCACTTCATTGGTTCTACGATGAACGGCAAACAGAATTGTTGGGATGTGCTTGTCCCAATATCGGTGGTCATTACCCACACTGATACAAAGGCACTTCTTGATCTCATGGTTCCTTCTTTCAATGACGTTGGCCTGGGGATGGTACGGCAGGATAGTCCAGGTTTCTACTCTCCATCCCTGGCAAGCTGACAGCCATTGGCGACTCGTGAATTACGTGCCATTGTCAGTTAAAATGGCCTTCGGGTATCTTCATGGTGCAAATATCTCCATTTCTATTTTCAGCATGATTGAGGTGGTTTCTTGGATAGGTAGAGGAAAGACTTATACCCACCTTGAAAACTGGTCAGTTATTACTAACAGGTAATGGTTCCCCTTGGTACTGCATGGGTAGGGCCCCATGAGGTTGGTGGCGATGTGCGTACATGCAGTCTTACTTCTCTTTGGTCATGCTGTAGGAGGTGGAACTGAGTATGCTTTACCATGACAGCATGTAACACAGTTGCTTATATACTGCCAGACGTCTCGGCTTATCCCGTCCCAGCTGTATCGAACTTTGATGTCTAGTAGGGTCTCCCTTGTGCCCAGGTGCCAGCTTGAGGATGGTCATAGTAATTCCAGCACGTAACTGCTGCGGAACCGAGATCTTCCAGGGTGTATTGGGTTGTTCATTATGCATCCACACTACACCATCCAGTAATTCAAAGCATTAGGGCTGTTCCCATAGTATGCGGCATATGTCGGGATCCTCCTGCTGACTCAATGTTATCTGGTGGTGGGTAATTTTAAGCTTGAGGAGACGGATTTGTTCTTCTGGACTTCCTTCGATGTGAGGGGTAGTTGACACTCTTTCGTCCTCTTCCTACTCAGCTTTTTACTCCAGTGTAGGCAATCGAGACAGGGTGTCTGGCATGTCGTGAGTTTTACCTGGGCAGTGTTGAACTTCAAAATCGATTTACGTGAGGAACATATCCCACCGTCCGAGTCTACCTTTAACATTCCGTGACTCGTGTAGCCATTGAAGGGCTTTTAAGTCGGTCTGCAGAATGGAGCTTTGTCCTTCGAGACAGAATCAGTAGTTCTTCACTACCCATATAATGGCCAGATATTCCTGTTCGTTAATATGATAGTGCTTGTCCATTGCGTTGAGCTGAGTTAAGGCATACACTATCACATTATGTTGGCCGTTCTCATATTGTTGATATAATACTGCACCCAGACCATTTTGGAATGCATCTGTTTGCAGTATTAATGTTTGATACCCTTGCGGATGGTGGAGTTGCCTGATGTTCGCAAAGTTGGCATTCAAATTATTAAAAGCTTGTCCTTCCACCATTCCCAATGCCAACGAGTGAAGTTGGTGAAATGGTGCCAGGTTTTGCGCACTTTTTGGTACGAAATCGCATAACCAGTTGCACAGACCCAGGTGCTTTTATAGTTGTCGCTTGTTTGTTCAATAGATAGAATCGAATTTTGTTGCAGTTAAGTTCCCTTCCAGTGACACAACATGTCCGAAGTAGCCTATGGATGACTTGCCAAAATAGCTTTTTGAAGCTTGCGAGTCATCATGGTTCTAGTTCAAGAACTCACTGTATGTGTTCAAGATGTTCCTCCCAGCTATTTGAATAAATTATCACATCATCGAGGTATGCAAAACAGGACTCTGTGATGTAACTAGTTAGTAATTCTTTGGCCATGCATTGCAATGTGTCAGGGGCGTTCTTCAACCCAAATGACATTACTCGAAAATGAAGAGTTTCGCCCTCGGGTATAGTGAATGCAGAGTACTTGTAGTTCTCCGGGTGAACTGCAATCTGCCAATACCCGGACTCCATGTCCAGGGTACTAAAGATTTTTGCCTTGCCAATGTCGTGCAGGGTACACATTTGGTCGTGAACTGGGGGGCTGGGGCAGGGGTGCAAAAGGTAGTGTTACTTTTTTGGACCCTTATAATTTACATAGAGTCTAAGTTTTCCATCTTTCTTTGGGACGAGGACTACATGGGAATTATACTGTGAATTAGAGTGTTCCACTATCCCCTGGTCCTTCATGTAATTTACTTGTGCCATGATTAAGTCACTGTGGCATGCTGACACTCTGTAGGATCGGTTATACATGGGGACGTCGTTTGTCGTCCAGATCTCATGTTGGATCGACCTGGTTTGGCGTAACAACCCCCCTTGTCCGAAGGCACAAGCATGTTCATTTAATACTTGATGTAGCTGGCCGAATTCCGTCTCACCAAGCTCATGATTGATTCGTTTGGGCTCGATAGGAGTAGTTACAATGTTGTCTGGACTGTAGTTCCAGTTTATGGAGATGCCATCCTTCTCTCCCTTATACACACGGTGTTGCCTAGGGTCTATTAAGCACTGATGTTGCCGTAGCCATTGGCAACCTAGTATCACTGCTTCTGAAATTGCCGGTGATGCTATAAATTAGGTAGACAGCGAGAGGCGATGCAGATTTACCTGTAAGGTAATTCGGCAATCAACCTGGAGAGTAGTATCATGTTGTGCGATTCGCACGATTTCCCGTTGGAGGCACATATCCACTAGCTGCTCGTCAGTCAAGAGGTTTCTTTGGATAAAGTTAATTGTTGCTTCCGAGTCAAGTAGCACCAGCACTTTGTTCCTGTTTATCACGACTTCTAAATGAGGGGCTATGGAGACTGATAATTCCACATTTAAACCCTGGATGATGATGGTCCCTTGGTGTCTGGTGGAAGTGGCATGCTTCGCACCCCGGCTGTGGCATTTCCCGCCTTGCTATTGGGAGTCGGTTTTCCAGTCGGTCTTGCTAGGATAGTTACTGCCATTCGATTAACAATGTTGGGTGGAATGGCAGATCCCTCTGGTTTCCAGGGGCAGTCCTTATTCCAGTGGTTCTCTGGGCAGAACTAGCATTTTGGTACTAAAGCCATGCAAGTGGTTAGATCTGGTACATTTTTAGGGGGTGCGAACAGTGGAGCTAGTACTTCAGGGACCTTGATTGATACTGGTTTTTCGAGATTAGCTTGTACTGCGAAATTCTGTTCTGCTTCTCGGTTTGGGTCAACTAGTTCGTCCAAGGTGGTAAGTTTACCCATAAGGAGCACGTTATTGATACTAGCTTGTGCTGCGAAGTTATGTTCTGCTTCTCGGGTTCGGTCAACCAGTTCGTCCAAGGTGGTGGGTTTAGCCATATGGAGAACATTACTGAGACTAGGTAATAACATCTGGCTAATGGAACAAACTGTGGTAGGTTTAGCCATATGGAGGACATTACTGAGACTAGGTAGTAACATCTGGCTAATGGAACAAACTGTGGTAGGTTTAGCCATATGGAGGACATTACTGAGACTAGGTAGTAACATCCGGCTAATGGAACAAACTGTGGTAGCTTCGTCAATTCCAGGGAACACACATCGAAATATCTGTTCCTTTCTCTGTATGAAGATTTCAGCTGCGTCGTTCGGTACCTGAGTCTGGCTATTGAATTAAGTCGTTAGAATGGCTAACACCTCCTCGCCAGAGAATTCTTTAGTGAGCCTGTTACTGAACTGTTTTCAGTCAGTCAGGAATTTGCAGTTTCATTCCCACCAGGTGCCTTTCAGATGTAATTGGCCTGGTCGAACCATTATTTTGCTGGCAGGTCCGTTTCCCTGAACTCTTTTTCACATTCTTGTGTGAATGATACCCGATCGTCATGGGGTTGGCCTACGAAATCGGTAATCCGAATGTCGTCATCTCTACCAGTTGCTGGATGGCTAGGTTCTATCTCCAGTTGTAGATTAATACGGAATGGTTTGGATCCCCAGAAGTGAGAGGTATGCTTTAGTCGGCACCTTTTACACTGGTAGGCGATCCGGGGCATAATTACGCATTCTTCGGGCCACCCTATACATTAGTGATGATAGGGTTCGCTGCATGTCGTGCACCTGATATGATTAGTGTCTAGGCCGGGACACGTGATTTCATTGCAGAAGCTCGTGGGTTGCTGATGGCATGCGGCACATCAGTATTCTAATCCTTCTGTTTCATTGGCCTCTTCTGGCCAGCCTAGGCATGCATAATGGAATGTCTTAGCACAGAATGTGTATTCTATTTGCAGTGAGCCACTGCCTGGACAGTTGCATGGCCACACTGTATATCGGGTATATCATGCTCATTGTCGCGGTATTCTCCTGTGGTGGCATTGATCTCTGAGAACGACATTTTAGTAGTTATGGGTCCCACAAGGTGTTTCGTCGACTCCCCGACGTCCGATTGGCTTCACCAGCTTTACGCTTAGCTCTCTGGGATCTGGTTGGTCTAGTTCGGCAGTTCGGTCCGTACAGTTAATAGTCTGATGCCCCACATTTGGCACCAGAAAATCACTTGATACATGCCCGATTAAGGTTTGCTTGGCACGATCGCCTTGGATTTATATGCTAGACCAAGAATGTGGTTATATACAGGTATGTCAGTGGCTGGCAAGAAGTGTTAGTTACAGGTTTACTCAAAATACTGCCATGTTGCTGAAGGACTTGAGGTTTCGACCCTTTATCTAAATCTAATGGTCGCTGGGATGCTTCACATCGTATTGATGGTTCCAGATGACAGATTCCCAGTTCTAGAACCTCGGATTGGCTAGGCCGTACCTAGCCTCGGTTTCGTTGACCAGTCCTCTCGGAGCCGGGTGATGCTCTGGGTTGGTGCGAATATTCGGTACAAAATATACAAACACCATAGGAGCAGTCGCGACTGCTTGATGCCTGAGTGCGGCGGCTTGGTCCTATTCCGGATGCCCTTCCTTCTCAGGAGAGGGAAGAGCAGACCATTGCCTCTACTGGATGAGATGTCAGACAAGGGTAAATGTCAAGACTCAGTCTATGGTAACTTCAGCACTAACAGTACTCAAAGCAAAGGAATACCAAGGGTCTGCTACCCTTCCTTGGATGAAAGTATTCCTAATGGTTGTGGCTCCTCTATTTTCCCTTCAGCACTAACAGTGCTTGGGTAGTTAGAAGAAACAGACAGTGGTCTAAAGGATGTTATAATTAGATTTAGAAAATATTCTTTTTTTCTGTTGACAATACACAATATGGATGGTGTCTAGCAGGCGAAATTGAAAGATACTCTGTAAATGAAAAAGTGTAAGGATAGAGATTAAAATTATGTTTATTGAAAAATTAATAAATACATGACTAGTTATACCTCCTACCAACCAGTGGAGTGCTGAAGGTTGCCTACATTATCTAGGTGTAGGCAAGCTGATCCTAGGTTAAACAGGGAAATATTTTTTTCGAAGTGAAAAAATTCTTTACTACTCAATTGTACTAAAGAGAGTGGGTGTCTAGAAGAGATAAAGTGAGTTAACAAGTGTTAGAGTGTTCGCTAGTCGTTGTATGACTGGTCTTCATAGCTGGAAGTAGTCACTGTGGGCTTACATAAGACTTGGAAGATCCCCGAAGGTGTCAGCACTGAACAGAGCTCGAGATGTTGTTAGACAAGAAACGAGAATGACTGTTGGAGCCCCGCTTTGTACAGACTTATATAGTGCTCAAGTCTAGGCTGTCGCAGCCGGGTGCAGGGAAGGTGCGTGATTTCCTTCTACCATGGCATGGGAGTTGAAAATCTCTGGTCAGCAGTAGTCAGAAATACTGCTGCATTCACCTTTGGCAGCGTTCGGCCTTGCCCGGTGGCTGGCGACTTATTTGCTCTCAGTGCAAGTGGAGAGAGGTGAGGCAGCCTGCTCGCTGGTTGCATAACCTTGTGGCAATGTGCTCAGATGGCAGGGAGATTTAAGTGACCGAGAATGTATGTGCAATGTGTGTACACAACTCTCTCTCTCTCTCATGGGTAGTTGATGTAGACAACTCTTACGTAGGTTTAAGTAAGGGTATACTTTACATAAAGAGTGATCAATCGTAATTGTAGTTGATTAGTATTTGGAGTGGCACATGTCAACCTGATAGTTCACCCACCTTCACCTTCGTCCAGCAGTATACAATACCGACATTATGTTACTAAGCAGATGCAGTATACCAGTTTAACTGCTGAGCGATGAGGTTGTAAAATGGCAAGTCGTGGAGAATGCTAACCTTGTGGTTGGGTTTTAAATGTTTTTTTTTGTCACTTGTGTGGCATAGTGGTTTTGTATCTTGGGTGTGTTGTAAGCCAAGGCCATATAAATATTTTGGTTTAGGTAGCCCTTCAAAATTAAGATCCTATTATCAATGGTGTCGAATTGCTGTCTCTCTTGAATCAATGTGTCCTGTTCGTCCTTATTAGCTGTACAAGTATGTACGAATATCCACTTCTTTGCTGTTTCCACAACTATATCATTGGGGTATGAAATTTTTATAATGTTTTTTTAATATAACTTTTAATGGTTAGAGCCCTATCAGATCTTATGTGAGTACCTCCTGCCGCAATAATTTTGCTTACCTTTAAATTGTTTTTAATGTATTGTATGGAATGGAGGATTTAATGGGGCAAGTCAATTACTGCTCTCCTTTATAAGAGTTTTATAGTCAAATGGGTGCTGTGTCCTAGTAAAAAGTTATGTTAAAGTTTCTAGAAAGTTATTAAATGAATTGAATTTTAAATTTGTATTTTTTAAAGGTTTATTGTTCTAGAGGTAAGATATTTTTATAATGTTGCAGTTTTTCTCATTTTGTTACTCCAAGTCTAATACAAATAACTGTAATAAATGGAAGATATTATTAACAAATGTGATAATTATTGTTAAGACATTTATATTGTATTAGTCATTCCAGGGGTTGTTTGCAATGTCACATTGTTATTATATAAAATAAATGGTAACAAAATCCCTTTTCTACTTTACATTAGTTGTGAATGTTTCACAAATAAATACTGCGCAACTCTGCTTAATGTTTTTTCTCTCATATGTTTTGTTGTTTGTTGAATGAAATGGCTGAGGTTGGGTTCATTTATACAAATCAGAAGGAAGAATAGCTGGCTCTATTGGACGACATCGGGTTTGATGCTGAAAGTCTATGATGGTAGCTGAGCTCTGTTCGGCTGTGGTGGACTTGTCCCTCAGAGAGGTGCAATGGCACAACCCTCTCAACATGTGGCCGGGTGAGTGTCCCCAATAGTTCACCTAGAGTAGATAAATTGTTTTTATCTGCCATACAAATCATAACTCCTTTAACATCCTTGGATGCTGTCAGTATTTTGCATTTTTTCAAGCCTATGACTGTGTTCTGAAGATACCCGCTTTAAAGCAATTGCCATAAAGTGTGAGGATTTTATATTACATCTACTCCATGAAGAAATTATTTTACCCAAAGCAGGTACATTTGAAAGTTTGAAGCTTAGGGCAATAGAGGTCTTGTCCCCACAATCATTAAGCAAAACTGTAAACGTGATTTCATATAAAGGAAGCAAAGACCAGGTGAACTAGTATATAAATTCATGATACTATATGTGCATACTATGAGGCCCTGTGTTTGAAAATGAGTGAAAGTAAATTGGTTAACATAATTTTAGATGATTTGGTTCCACAGGTCCATGTGCAAGGTACATTGGTTTCTAATCTCATAATTTTGTGATGTACATCAACTAGCTGTGAAGTGCATGGTCATTTGGTCACTGCTAGTGAATACCATGCTTATTTCCCTCTTAGCATGCAAGCAGGTCGCACCTATAAATCCGTGTCGTATGGACTACTTTCCACTCTAATGGATATTGTGATTCATTGCATTATAGTGTGGTTTAGTAATTGGGAGGTACATGACTCAGAGCTAGGGAATGTAAACAGGATAGGCATACTGTGTCAGAACATAAATATTTCTGATGTGGCGAGATTGGGCACCTGTGTAGGACATGCCCAAAGGTGGGAAAGGGTATTTGTCTGGAACTAGGCTTACGTTTTCCAGTCGGGAGAAATTTCGATTACTACACATGGTTAGAAAGTGAAGGCGTAAGTAGATGTAAAAGGGGAGTTCTGGTTCACCACACATTTTCATTGAAAATTGCATTTTTTTGATCAAATATCAAGGTTTTTTGCTCCAAAATCATGGTTTGAAATTTAAGAAATTTATCATTCTAAAAACAAGCAAATGTACCCAACAACTAACCTTTTTACCTCAAAATCAAGGTAATTTACCACATTTTAAAAAATCCCCGAGAAATATTTCCAAAAAATAAACAAGCATTGTAAATATAAAATCAAACAATTGTATCACAAAATCAAACAATTTTCACCAAAGCAATTTTTTTTTTTCGTTGAATTCCAGCCCCCAAAATTTCCTGCACCTGAGTGAAAACAAAATTTTGGCCCAAATGTAATCATTTCTCCGCAAATTTCAAACAATTTCACACCAAAATAAAGAAAATTTCTTGCTTTTCAAGCAAAATTTTCAAGTTTTCTAGAAACAGCAATTTTGCAAGTGAGCAAGAAATTTTAAAACATAATCAATTGAAATATTAATAATTATAATTTATAGAAATTATAAATTATATTCAACAAAATCTAAAATACCAATAAAACGTTTTAAAGTCTAAAAATAAAGAAAATCGGAAGCATAGCCATTACTGATTCCATAATTCCAACCCCCACCGCAATCTAAACCATACATTTCGTATTCCATAATCCCAACTCCCACCGCAATCTAAACCATACATTTCGTATTCCGTAATCCCAACCCCCACAGCAATCTAAACCATACATTTCGTATTCCATAATCCCAACCCCCACAGCAATCTAAACCATACATTTCGTATTCCATAATTCCAACCCCCACAGCAATCTAAACCATATATTCCGTATTACATAATCCCAACCCCCACCGCAATCTAAACCATACATTTCGTATTCCATAATTCCAACCCCCACAGCAATCTAAACCATACATCTCGTATTCCATAATCCCAACCCCCACAGCAATCTAAACTATACATTTCGTATTTAAAATCCGAAAATTTATTTGATCTTAACTCATTTTTATCGATTCTTAAAACAATTTTGGAATGAACATTGTGAAATTTTTTTTCAAATAAAGTTTCGGTTTTTTATAATTTAACATCCAATCTCCCAAAGTTTTAAGAAGTCTATATTTTCATTCATTTATAATATTTAAAAAGTTTTATATGTTTTATAAAAAAGTAATACAATGAGAAAATTTTATTTAGGAATATAATATTTATAGATCAGAAATTCGTAAAAATTTTTTATGCAACCTCTCAACTATAAGTCTAAACAATTGTACTAAAATATCAAAACAATTTCTGGTTTCTGTAAAATAATTTACATTATTCATTTAATATATTAAAAAATTTATATGTCCTCAGTGATATTTTATTTAAACTAATCAAATGTTACGTTTCTTTGGCTAATTAAAACAACAACATGCCTCAGCAGCTCTCTTAAAATCTACACTAATTTTTATATTAGTTTTATATTTAACTACTGCTGTTATTCGATATAAGCAGTCAATAACATACAATGGTCGTCTTCCACAAATTAAAAATTATTGATATCACCATGGCAGTTTGTATTTGGCTCATAATAAAGTTAATTATTTCTATATATAGTAAATATTTTGTTCTAGAATTACTAAAATCATTTAAATGCAAAAACATTTTAAGACAAAGATCAATTTCAATATCTACATTCCAATTTTCCTTTGAAAAAGTTTCATTTCTACGATATTTGACAAAAAATTTCTTACATTACAATCATAAAGCATTTGCGCATGCACATATTGCCCTCCGCAATTTTTTCTCTAAGTTTGGAATTCCACAATTACAAAATCAGGCATGTCAAAATGGAAATTATTAAACTGATCTTTTATATCAAAATTAAAAACAATACTTCCACCAGGTACTCCTTTTTCTAATAGTTGCCAATACTTACACCAATTTGAATTTTAGGATTTCTATATATCTTTTCTTTAATTGCAATTGATGTGTTAGATTCGTATTCAACAATAGGCCACAAATTTCTAATTTTTCAAGAACAATTTTGGCTGGATAAGCATAGCTTTTATCAACCAAACGATCTGCATTTTTATTTTCATAAACAAATATACAATTGTTATCAGATCAATTTCTAAAAAAAGAGATTTCTTATCCACCTTTCCAGTAAACTTAATTATTAACGCGAAAAAAGCCAAACAAACATCTTAATGGATACATTATTTCATTTATTCTATCACCACGAACAGAATTTACTCGAAATTTACTATCAACATTACTATCAATATTACTCTAATAAATAATTTTGTTACCTGGTGATCTTAGCAAAGTATTCATCATTGACACAGTTATTCCTGGATTATCAACTTCTTCAATAATATGTTCATGTTTTGGAATTTCTACTCTAGAAAACTGAAATGGAAAAAGAATTAGAACATACATCAATATTATCTAATTTTTCATATTTTGCCTCATCTCCAGTTTTATCTCTTTTTAGTAGGTGATATTCTTCCAAAACATATTCCTCATTTGGAAAAGAAAATCCATCTCCTATGGGAATATCAAATTCGATTTTATTATTGTAAACTTTTAAAATTCCCCCTAGTTTGATCATGTAGGGGGGTGGAAGTTTGTCTCTCGAAACTCTCAATGCTTTTATAACTCATTTATAAGTAAACAAAAAGTCATATAAATTAAGGATTCAGAGGGACTTCATCGAGAAAAATTGCTCTTCGAGATGTACAGATTTTAAAAATAACCATGAGGTAGAATATAAAAACACAAGAAAAAAGATCTACCATAAATTCGTGAATTACAAAATATTGGCAAAAAACTGGAACAAGTAAGTGAAGAAAATAAAAATTTAATAACTTCAATAATACTGGTCGCTACAAAAAATTTAGATAAACCACCAACACCAGAAGAAACATCACATGAAAAATCATTATTTGCAGAACAAGAATCTCCTAATTTTGAAGAGCAAATGGAATTGTAACATTGAACAATTTATATGATGTTTCTACTGTATGTCTCGGAAAATATATTTCTAAAAATATAAATGTTAATAATGATTATTTTGGTTTACAAGGAGATGGGTAAGGTTTTAAAATTAAATGAAAGATTAGAAAGAAGAGATGCAGAAATAAATAAATTAGATGAAGCTTGTAAATTTCTTGATATAGCTTATAGAGACCACAAAGATTTAGAATCTAGGCATGAAGCAGATAAAAATTTACGAAAAGAAGCAAAATAAAACAGGTTAAATAGAAATACTCCAATTGGAGAAAAAAATTGCCTCTGCAGCGGTTGCCTCAACAATGATTACAAAAAAAAATCTTGGTTGGGGTATTAATAAATTTTATGTACTAAAAATGTTTTGTAATGAAGTCTTCTATGCCTACAATCATCTAAAACTCCAGACGGGTAAAGGTTTGGGAGTGTTAGATATTACACATTTTTTATCAATATTTCAATAATTTCTTTACTATTCAGTATTTTTTTTACTTATGACTGAAGTTAAAAGGTTAACTTTCGATATACCTATTGATCAATTACGAGACTTGGGTGTAGATAAATTTTTAACAAAAGCACAACTTGAGAAAAAAATAAAAATTTGAAAGAGGGGAAAAGTTATAAATTAACTTTACCATTGCCAACAGTCAAAAATGGTCAACGAAAAAACTGGAAATGGTTTACATCATGGAGAATTTTTTAACAATTTTTATTTGCAGCTTTAGGAGCTCTTGGCGCAGTAGCTGGAGGAACTAATGCAATTTATAATTCTGTTAAACGGACTAAAAAAATAAAAAAAAAGAATTAGAAGATCAACAGAGACACAATTTAGCAATGGAAAACAAGGCTGGTAGTGGTTTAGTTGCGAAAAAAAAAGAGTAAGGCAAAAAATAAATTTAGCTCTTATATCTAATATCGATACTGGAAAAAAAAATTGAAAATTGAAAATTTTAGAAATGTTTACATGATTAACGAACTACTCACACAATATGCTGTAAAATGAGTGTGCTGTTGTTAATTTTGATATTTCAACAAATCCTGGCACTCATTAGGTTTGCTATTTTAAAGAAAATATTAACGGTTTATTATTTGACTCATTTGGCGGCAATATTCCTAATAATTTAAAAAAAATTTTAATAACAATCACGTTTATTACAACGATGATCGAGTACAGAATTTTAATTTAGGTATCTTCGGATCAGTTTAATTGTTTTACACATTTTCCGAGAGAATTTAAGTTCAATGATATAACTTCTATGTTATTAAATGAGGGATATATTTGGGATACCATTAATCGAATCTTTAAATAAAAACTTTTACAATATTTTTGAATATTTTAGAAAAATATGTAGATTTAAAATGCAAATCAAGTATTTCTTCTTTACAAAGCAAATCTTTCATTGTTTTGATTTTACAAAATCCTATGCCTCATTTTTCGAACGAAGAATTGTTAATATAGGCAAACGTGTAGATAAAAAGATGTGATCAATAAAAAATATATATATATATATATATATATATATATATATATATATATATATATATAGCATATTATGCATTAAAGATGACGTCGAATCAAAATACAACACTAGTGTTTCTGAACTAAAAACATATGTAGATTCAAAATATAATTCCATTGTTTCTGCTTTATAAGGTCAAATAAGTAAAGTTTTTGTTTATGCGATAGAATATATTTCTATTCAGAATGGCAGAATTAATAATATGGCTGATTCTATTGATGGAAAAGATGCTGTCAATAAAAGATATATCGGTAAAGAAATTACCGATAAATTGCAAAATTCCAACAAAATAACTCTGATATATTGCCATACTCTTGTTTATTTGAAAGTTGAAAAATCAAAGAAGATTCTGATTAAGAATTATATTTTAAATTACAAACTTTAAACCAATTTCATATATTTTATTTACTTGCAGAGTGGAACAAAATTACTAATGTTTTTTTTCAATTAGACAATGATCAAATTTTCTTTACTTTTTTGTTTGATTGTACTGTTTATAAAATATATAATTTGGCCGTTTTCAAGAGCAAAACAAAAATTGATCACAGCAAACCGTTTGGTGTTAAAATATGTTATAATTTACCTATTAAAACAAAAAAATTAATCAGCTCTTTATGCTGCTGGCGAGGTGGTAGAAATAGCAATATCGTTAAATATAAAGATTATATATAGGTATATATTTATATATGTATTAAATGTAGGAAACATAGTGTTTGAAGTGCAAGAAAATTACTAAAAATAATAATATAAAAATTAGTATACATAAATGGGTGATTAGTCCAGAAAAGCATATGCTTGTTGTGAAATTCTAAAAAATCAACATTCTTAAATAAAAAAAATTGCTCAATATGAGAGAAAGAATAATCAATGAATTATATGAACCAGCATGAAATTTTTTTTTTCCAAGAATAAAAGTTATTCTGTATGGCATTGATGATTTGTGGAAAATTGATCTTGTAGAAATGGATACTAAACATTTAAAAGGTATATCTTGTATAAATACAGGGCTGCAAATATATTATGACAATTTTCGATTTTTTTCGAAATTAGCTTTTGCTTCACCAATTAAAGATAAAACAGCAAAAAATATACTAAATACTTTATAACATATTTTGATGAAAAGAATACCAAATAATTTACAAATCAACAATGGTTCAGAATGTTATAGTAAAATATTTTAAGAACTTATGGAAAAGCATAATATAAATAATTCTTTTTTCATTTTCTGAATTAAAAGCTAGTATTGTTGAAAGATTTAATGAAACTTCAAAAAACATAATGTGAAAAAAATATTTGTTGTGAATTGCAACTAAAAGTGGATAAATACATTGGATGAATTAGTGAAAGACTACAACAACACAAAGCACAGCACTATTGGCATGAAACCAACTTAAGTTAAAAGAAAAATTAAAAAATTTATTGCTAACAAATTTTGTGTTAACTAAATCAAAATTTAATGTTGGAGATATTTTTCGTGTGAGCAAACTGAAAAAAAAAAAAAAAGAAATAGAAAAAGATTATACTGCTAATTGGTCAACATAATTGTTTACTATTTGTAAAGTTTTACATTTTGGTATACCAACTTACAGATTAAGAGGTATTAATGGAGAAGAAATAATGGGTAGATTTTATGAATACGAAGTTATGAAAACTAACTATCCTTATGAATATTTGGTCGAAAAAGTTTTAAAATCTAAGGCAATAAAATCTATGTAAAGTGGTTAGATTTTGATAATTCTTACAACTCTTGGATTCATAAAACTGATAGAGTGAACATTTAAATTAATTTTAAGTTTTCAGGGCAGATGCTCAGATACCCTGAAAAACCATAATGAATAAAACACAAAATATCATTCGTAAATTTAAGTATTATAGCTGGTAAATATCTAACAACTTTTAATGATATAAATATACGTGTCCACGAATCAAGGACAACAGATTCATAGATAAATTATTATTTAATTCGACTAAGAATATTTATATTATTAATCATATTTGTTGACAATAGTTATATATCCGGCAATTTTGAAATAGCTATAGGGAAAATTCAATGTTTTCATTCATTGTTTCCTTCAATCTTTGGTATAAATTTATAGAATTAGAATATATACAAATATCAATAATTCTTCACAATTTGTGCGATATCTCCAGTTCTTAGCAATCATTGTTGGAAATATTTTCTTTGAGTTCTAATAACATAATTATCAAATTCAAAAACATTATCAAATAACTTTAGAAAAACAAAAGTTGGAGTAAAATTTTTGTTTCGTGTTTGTGGTACATGAGGGGCCATATCTCTAATTACCTCGTTTCTGTGATTTATTCCATCTACATCTCATTCAAATGTTTCTGTTATATATTCATAATTACATCATTAATTTTATTTAATTCTTTTAAATGATTAACTTCCATTTCTATCATTTTTATCTGCTGCTCTTTTGACTCAATCATTTTTTAATGTGTTTTATTTTACCTTTATATAATTGCAGTGGGTGTTTTGAATCTTATGTTCGCCATGTTTACTAATTGATGTAAAATTTATTTAGTTATGCATTTAGTAAATTTTTCATCTGGAGACATATTTGATATAAATATTAACTTTTAAAGACCCAATACATTCATAAATATAGCATTTGGTTTCGTGTTTGACTAGGGATAGTTCTTAGTTCAGAAAAGTTCTTATCATGATTACCAACATTATAATATAACACATTTCGTGGTTTACTGTATTCCATAAGTCTTGTTACATCATTTCAATTAAACCAAGGATTATTTTCCTCGTCAATAATCATAAAATTTTGTTTACCTTTGTAAATAAGTTTCTTGTTGTTTATGTATAGAATTGACTCTATTTGTATTTACGAAATTATGCGCAGGTGAATCTATTGAGTTGTAATAAGTGTTTTTATTCTTATTCTTATTTATGAATAAAACTAATGTTGAAGGAAATAATATCAAACAATATAGACCAAATTCATTGAATTATGTATCATTAGACTTCTGAATACAACTAAGTGTCTCCGTTTTGCCAACACCTAATTCATCATATGTTTTAATATATTTCTGTAATCTAAAGCAAGATATTATATTTTAAAATTTAATCAACTCTTTCATTTCCTTTCTATACTTACCATCATTAATTTTTCTATTCATATCAATTGTAAGAGAACCATAATCTTTGTCCCAACATTTTGTACAAATTTCTTTAATTTTTTCATAAGCCATATCTCCACCAACAGAATCATTATACATATGCTTTAAAATAGCATCATCTTGTCTAAATATACACGAAAAATTTGTATGGTACCTTAAAAATTGTTTAGGCACTCTGTAATAAGTTTGAGACAAATAGAAAACCACAATATTTTTATGTCTTTATCGAGTAAAATATTCACGAATCATATCTTGATTATCTAAAATAACATTGTCAAATACAATGATAGATTTGTTGTCGCATTGATCTAAAGGATTCATTTCCTCAATATTATTATTTTTAATGTGCCTTTTTTTTCATTAAATCATATGGTTATCACTGAAAATCATCTTGTAATTGAATATATTATTGTTGATTCAAACTTGTAGAGGAAACAAATAGTTTATTAAATTTTACCCACCCCATATTATAATTAAAATGTATCATCAAATTAGTTTTTCCGCATTTACTAACACCAACGATCATTCATCTAATATGATCAGGCAAAAATTCACCATTTATCTTTCTCTTTGATGATTCTTCAGAAATTAATACACTAACACCCCAGTCAACAGTTTCCATTTAATTACAATAATTTTTGTAATAAAAGAATATTAATAAAATTTTCAAGTTAACAAACAATAGTTCTGTTCTTAAGAAGTAACTTCACCATGATATAATTCATAAAGATAAGTTGATAGCATTAATTAGTTTTTATGGAAAATATTTACCTCCAAATATAGAAAATAATACTATAACTACAATTGAAAGATGAGTGATGTTGACAAAAAAGAAGTTATCACAATCCCCAAAGCCCAATATGATGTTGAATTGTTAAATGAATATATAAATTTAATATATCTATTAAAAAAGAAAACAACGTTGAAATAACAACAGTCAGTGTGAAAAATATAATAACAATTAAAACCAAGTTTGTTATTAAACTTGAGACACTTTACCTGATTTTCTCGGTTTTGAAATAAAATTGACTCCTGAAAAAAACAAAGTTGTAATTGGCACTGAATTGCGTAAATTTAATCCATATGAAACAATAAATGTTCATTGTAACTTGGCATATGGCATGTTTAAACAATATGATGAATCTAACAATTTGGACACTAATACAAGTGCTAGTTTTCCACCAAGAGCCATGTTTGGTTTTAGAGACTATGTTATTTATTATTCATCGTATCCCATTTTTCATAAAATTAATAATAAGCAATTGAATGGCATTGTTTTATAAACTAGAGATGAAATAGTATTTTTTTTATTGTTCTGATATCGACATTGTTTTAGAAATTAAGTATGTTCAAAATTTTGCTATTTTATTAGAAAACATATAGGGAATCATGTTTTAGGGCCCCGTTAATATCTCCGAAATATAAAACTTTTCTTTCAGAAATATGTGTGAAGAGTAATTCTTGTATAGCACCACGTGTTGGTAGATTCACTAACAACGAATTCGCCATACGATTTTAAGTATTTTTCTTACTCATCGCACCACTCATTAATAAAATATAAAAAATTTTCTTTCAGAAAGATTTTGGATGAAAAATTAATCCCACCTCTCATTAATAAAATTATAAATTTTGATATCATATGGCAGTGCATCAATTTTATTTTTTAGTATAATTCTATTGTTATCACAAGGACTCAATGCTATTTAATAACTTCTACTGTATATATTTTGTGATTCTCACCCCTTATCAAGTTAATTGTCCTATATTGAATATTTCTTATCAAACATCAAACAAACAATTCTTATCGTCTTCGAATGTAATTCTGTTAGTAAAAACATTTTTTTTCACACCTTTAGATTTTTTGTTTTCTTTATCACCAAATCTATATGTATTCATTTCTCTATATGTATTCATTTTTTCTCATAAACCAACAAATTCTTTCATTATTTTCCCATTACATTCATATTTCATTGTTCATACACAATTTTTTTATTTATTTGTATTATGTTTGTAGATATTGTCGTTTGGATAATCACTTGTATCAAATTTTTCTATCATCGACTTCATATCTTCGTAAAAATCTTTGGTTTTTATGTTATATATTTATATAGCTATTGATATCTTGATAGCATAATACAATTTTATCATTATATTTTAGTTTCATCACTTTGTAATGGGAATAATACATTAATTCTTTCGATATGTCCAAAATGGACATGCCCACATAAATTAGTTTATTTAATTTCACATAAGTTTTATTCATGTGAATAACCACAATATTTTTAGTAAATATAGTGCTTCTTTTAAAATTTGGTTTTGCTACTAATTTTTCACATTTTCCAGCATTTGATACTAGTTTTATTTCAACTCTGTTTCTAATATCTTCCATAATTTTGCCAAACACAGAATTATTCATGAGCTTATAAAATTCTTTATCGAAATCATTTTTCGCATTAGTTTAAATCTATATAATTACTTCAACCAATTGGACTGATCAAACGTTAATATTTTGTGTATTTTAGTGAGATTTAATCCATTATTTAGACACTGTTTCGAGTTGCGATAGTGAATTACATACTTTTGTTTGTTTGTTATATAAAGTTGTAAATTTAGATTGATTGGACTATGCAAGTACCTTATTTTCTGGACAAAAACGTAGACATTTACATAAATTATGTAGTTCTTGTGGATATTCTAAATGCACTTCTAATATATAGCCATACTAAGAACCGTCTTTTAAATTTAATATTTTTTCACTCCAGTAATCTATATAATTTAATGTATAATAAACCCATTCAAAACCACCATACGGTAAATGCTGCGACATTGCCCAACCATATAAATTATTAGCATCGAGATATGCTAAATTCTTGATTTGGATTAAAATGATCAAAATATGTATTTTTACTTTGACACATTGCTTACAACATTGTGATATTCCACCTCGAATTCCTATTTCAATCATTAAAATCATTTCATAGTTATGTAATAAATCTAGGTGTTGTTAAGTCAGTTTTAACATTGCATCTCATGATAAACTGGTGCTGTAAAATACCATGCAGGATCTAAATCATATGAATTTATACAAGTTTTTCTAACATTTTCGAATATATCCGCTAACAATAATACATCGCTTTTTAAAGATGTCATGGTATTCAACAAGATCTTTTATATTAAATTTGTTCCATAGACGTTTTGTATGTCAAAATCGGCGTCAGTTATATCAAATTCATTTAATTTATTATAAAATTCGCTCTTTGGTGGGATTTCTGTTTCTGCAAATACTTTCCAACTATCCGTATATACATGTTTATAAACACCTTTTTAATAACTAAGTCTACATGTTCTTTTGGAAAATGTGTTTGTGTGTGTTTCACTTGTTCTTTAGTTAAATTATATGATAATTTATGTACACTACTAGCCATAGATTTTAATGTGTCAATGAATCTCATTTTTAAAATTTTCTGTGTTTTTCCCAATAGTTCAAAACTTTTCTTCATTATTTCCTTTTAAATCTATATTTTTCTCATCATACCCTAACTCGTTAATAAATAAATGAGCATCATTCCCTGGCTAAATTATGAAAATTAATTGGCACGAAATTGCGTAATTTTAATTGTAAATTACACTTGCTGCATGTTCTGTTAGTGAATTTTCCACTTATGTGATCATGATGATGTACTTTTTTAATGTCCTTAGAATATCCACACTCGCATATAGTGCATGTTATATATTTGTAGTGCAATATATTTTCTTCTTTTGTTAGTGGGTGTATTGGCTCAATTTGTAAATATATTTAACCAATCTCATCCACTTCTATTTTTATTCATTGTATAAATATTTCATGAGCATCTGAGCCACGATATACAACTGGTGGTTTATACTCACCATAATTAGATACAATATAATAGCAAAAACCAGAAGTTTCATGTAATTGATATTTCATTATGTATGATTCGTCACTCGACTTTAAATCAATATTATTGATTTGTTCATTTGTAATTTTATACTTTTCTTTAAGCGTTTCTTTATAAAAACCATTGCCAATAACATCTTGAGTTAAAATTGGATATTTTTTGTTACGGTTAAATTTATAATTTTTTTTTTTTGGATTTGGTTTAGTTGTTAATATTTTATTTAGAAATGATTCAATATCTGTATATATTGTGAATGGGACTTTCGTAGAGTGTTTTATATTTTAAAAATATATTTGGTCTCCTTTCGAGGGTAAAGTGATTTTTACAGCTTAATTTTTCGAGCAATCTTCTGTGTGTTTATTTAATTTTTCTTGAGAAGAAAATAATTGAAGACACATATCACATATATAAATTTCACCATGCACATTATTTTTTTGTGCTGACACTAACCTGGATAAATCTTTAATCCAACAATAATCCGAGTTTGTATCTTCTTTGAACATTTATGTGCTTGTCCTTTTTATTTTTCCTTAGTTTTAGTGTATATAACATGGATCCCTTGCCTTCATCTTCAATAAAGTATACATTTATGAATACATCAATTCCATGTGCTATTTTTGGTATATCATCAATTTTAGTTGGATATTAAAATTTATCTATTGCTTTATCGACATTAAGGCACACATGTTTATTTTTATGTATTCCGTCTCAATTTTTTTCTACTGGAAACACTGCAGATTTTGTTGCCCGAAGAAATCATTTTTGGTTGTCATTCTTCACATTAATGCATGATTTTTATTTTAAATCATTTCTAGTTGATCAATATATGATGCACCATTTAGTGGATTATAATTATTTATTTGTTAATTGTATCCCCATTATTCTATCTAAAGTCTACCCCGAAGCTCTTTTTTGGAATTCAGAAAAATCTGCAATTATTTCTTGTATTATGCATTTATAAAGGCTTTTAATATCTCAACATTCAATATTGTATCATTTGTTGATTGCAATGTAAATAATTCCACTTTATTGTTTTCTTGCTTACAACAATTGATATATCATTTATACTGGTTTTCAACCCTCTAAATCTCATAAGATGTTCATGTATTTTCTTAAATACCTTATTTTTTACGGAAGTCAAAAATGAATACGTTGTACTAAATTAAAAGGATTTTTAATGTCATGTTGATATTCTACCTTTAAAAACTTTATTAGCTAAATAAGCTTCATTGGTTCTTATATTTATTTTACTAACAAACACATTAGTAGAATAGGGGAATATTTCATTTAATTCTTTTCTATATTGATATCATTGATATTGACATCTGGTAGCAGTAAATTTGTAAAATCATTCTTTTTTATCCAATATTTTATCCGTTTGCTTTTATTTCTAGGCTTTTCAAATACATAATTAGATAATAGAAATATTTCTTTAAATACATTTTTGTATATATCTCTAATATCGGGATATGAAAATTATAAATTTGTAAAGTTTCTTTCTCTTAGTTGATATAATAAATGGTATAATGAATGAAATTATATCAGCTTTCCGTAGCCTGTACCAATATATAATTCTCAATTATCTCAATCTCTTCTCACCCAACTCAATGGCGATATTGCGCGATGTAATTTTTACTGTATATTTATAAGAAAACAAATTTATTAAGGCTACAAAAGTAGGGGGTAGAAATATAAGTGTGTAAAATCGAAATACGAGATCAAATTATTGATAATAATGAAATCGTTTTTAACTATTTAACTTCTTCTTATAAGGATATTTCTCATTATAGCATATTGTTGTATATTTGTCCTTAGTAGTTTTATGACGAGAAAATGAATTCATAGATTTATTCTCTTTATATTCGGTACATGTTTTTGTTGAATAACTATCCCGTTTGATTTCATTTACAATATCTACTATTGCATCGCGTAATTTAATATTTTTATGCTTTTCGAGATATACATTAAAAACATATTTTTTACATTCGCATAGTATTTTCTCATTTTTTAACTTATAGTGACTTCTATCATATTCACTAAAGCATTTTTTGCATTGTGTTGTATGTTTGTCTATAGTTGTTTGTAGAGATAAAATTAGTCGATAGATTTATTCTCATTGCATAGTACACACATCTTAGTTGAATATTTAGCATATCGAATTTCATTTGTATTGTGTAGTTAAGTATTTTGATCCTTTTTAAGATATAGATTACAAACGTATTTTCCACATTCGAATAGTATTTTCTAATTTTTTAACTCATATTGATTTTTGACATATTCCGCACAACATTTTTTACAAGTGTTAATATGCTAGTCCTTTGTGTATTTATGCGTATGATAATTTTGTATATTTTAACTTTGCAACACTTTTTTATATTACTTCTCTCGATTTTCCATTTTTTATTTGATAAGAAAAATAATTTATTGAGAGAATGAAAAAATATTTTTCTTTAGAAATTTGTTTGAATGTAAAAAACACAAAAAAATGGAACCTCTGCTCAACAAGTTGAACAATTCGCTTGAATTCGCCAAACTACAACATCTATAATCAAATGAATGGATTACTGCAACTGATTTTGAAATTTATGAGTATAAGTTTCTCAAAAAAATTAATTGTATTCTCTATGGTAAACTTAAAATTTCATTGCCAGAGTGCTATGTCAAGATACTTGATGAAAATTCTTTGAAACTAATAAATGAAAAGGTTTTTTTTTTATAATGTATGAAGGCTTAAAAGAAACAAAAAAAATGGAAAATCTGTGCATGATATAGAACTCTCTTAAAAATATATATAAATTTATATTGATTTGAATCTTTTTAATATATCATTTGATATTGTCTTAAAGTTGCTATACTTTATCTTAAATTTGCTTGCTCACTTGCAAAATTGCTATTTCTAGAAACATGAAAATATTGCTTGAGAAGCGAGATATTTGCTTGATTTTGGGGTGAAATTGCTTGAAATCCGAGGAAAAATCATGAAATTTGGGTAAAAATTTTGTGTTCACTATTCGTGCACGATTTTTGGGGAGCTGAAGTTCGACGAAAAAAATCTTGATTTTGGGGCGAAATTGCTTGATTTTGTGGTAAGTTGCTTGATTTTCGATTAAAATTCTAGTTTTTTTTTTTATATTGAAAATCCTGCTCGGGCATTTTCGAAAATGTGGTTAATTTACTTGATTTTGAGGTAAAAGTGCTTGATTTTGGGGTAAATTTGCTTGTTTTTAGATTGCTTAATTCCTTACATTTCAAACAATGATTTTGGAACAAAAAATAATTGATTTTGAAGGAATATAGCGATTTTCGATGAAAATGTGGGGTGAGCCAAAACTCCTATTTTACATCTACTGGCCTACTGTGTTAATCTCTTGTGGTGAGAACAATTACTAGGGTTTGGTTGACTGTTGCTACTCATTGTGTAATGAAAAATCGTTAAATAAAAAGTCTTTTGGAATTGAAGGTTGTGTATAAAAGATGTCCAGTGCTTGGCTAAAAATTATTTGTGTGTGGCAAATGGCGATATAATAAATAGCAATATATTCGTGCCCTTGCACTTTAAGATCTGCAGATATTTCTTCACCATTCCCTTTCGGGTATTTGCCGGTCTCAATCATGATGTCATTTTAGGTCTCGAGTTTTAATTGAAAACTAGGGCATCAGTCAATATTGATGAATATTACTTATTTTTCGTTTTGCTCCGAACATCAGGACTGTCCTCAATGTTGACATCTTCCTGGAAATATTTTTATTTTTGTATGATGGCACTAATTATTCAATTGAAAGTTTCCAGAGTCAGTTAGATCTGTCGAGGAAGGAGTTTAATGACATCAGTCCGAAAATAGGGAAGTGTGATGTACTTCCATACAAATTTTCCCTTACGGACGACATTCAAGTGCGCGATCGACATTTTAAATGCCCTTCCCCTAAACTGCAGTCATTTAGGGACATTATTAATACGTTTTTGGAAGCAGGCATTACTGTCCCATTGACGTCAAATTATTTTTATCAGGTTTTCTGGAACACAAGAGGAATAGCGATAAGTATCGATTGTTTGTCAATCACTCACTGGTGAATAAGAAAGGTCATAAAGATCACTTTCCCTTGCCAACTATTGACTGTCTTCTTCAGCACCTGGTTAAAGGCCATTTATTATCTTGTACTACTCTGTTGTGTTCGGCAGTATCGAGATTGGCTCATCTGTATAGTCCCATCCCTAAGCCTGTGCCCTTGTTAAATCGTTCTCGGTACCCTAGGACAGTGACCCTATGGGAAGCAGGGCATTTCGAGATCTGACCCAGGATGGATAGCACCCAGCCAACTGAGTCATCGCCTCCATATGCCATCACTTGAAGGTTCGGTGCCTTGTGAAACATTCCCAGCCCCATGTGTGGTCCTCCCTGCATGAGATCAAACAACTGTTTAGGGTTTAGTAGCCACTGGAATTTCTACTCCAGTTTTTCCCCTTGGTTCCCTCCGGACACATCAGTACTGGTTTCATTGTTGTCATAGGAATAGGATTGATATCGAATGTATTTGGGTCCCTGTCAATCTTTTCTTTACTCATCTTTTTAGTTGTTATATTTTATTTTTTAGAAGATTTTCGTAAACTGGATATGAAACTTCATTGCAGAAGAGGTTTCAAAATCAAAGACAGAGGCATTATAATATCGCTATGATTTCCCACAGAGCATTCTTCCCCTATTTTATTTTAAGTTGAAGCAAGTTTCATTGTGGTGGTAGGCCATTTCACCCCACAAGCAACAGAGGGCTAATATTTCCTTCGAACTGAAGGACAGCATCGACTGTAATGAGTTTCCACATTTCTTCCACTTGCCCTTCTGCATGGGGTGGTGCACCTAGTGGTAGTAGATGCAGATCTGATAGCGATACTTCCACACGTCCATATTGCGGAAGTTGGACTTGCATGCGAACTTCATCTTTTCCATCAGCATGCCAATGCAGGCTACGTAGACGATGTTCTTGCAGGTGCATCACTTCATGCATGGCCTGTGATTGGGGCAATCCTGCACAGCAGAAGTTACCCGAGTCATGGGTGGGCACCCACAGGTGGTCGCCGCTCACTGCTGCATCGTTACAATCCAGGGTGCTGTGCAGGTGCCAGTTGCGAGGATCCCTGGGGAATCGTCCAGCCTCCCACAGTGGTATAAATAACAGTATCCAGGAGCAGCACTGCGCAGTCATGCTATGCCATCGCTGGGAGATAAACCTGTCCATCCTTTGCGGCATACTCAACCGACACATGACCGTTAAATATGCCACAAAGTTTGGGTATCTGTTCCCCCGTTAGGTCTTTTCCTAAATCTGCAAAGGTAAAATTGTTTGCAAAAGAATAGGTCCTTTAACTTTAAATTAACTAGAAATCTCCCCTGGTCCACTTTGGCAACTACCTGCAGCTTTGCTGCTTCGAAGCATGCTGGGCCCATAACTGGAAATTTCCATGGAATGAAGACATGCTATGCTACCAGTAGTCACACAGTAAATTATTTGTGACTGTTCACAAGTAATATATAGTATAAAATATGTTTCAATACAATTTACTATATACAAATACAATTTGAAATTGGCAAAAATACCCTTAGAACCACACACACACACACACACACAACCATATATATATATATATATATATATATATATATATATATATATATACATATATATCACAGCAACAATTATCCAGGTTGATAATCATTTGATTTATTAATTACAGTTGTTTGAAATGCAATATTTGCCATGGAGCAACAATACAAGAAATAATGCAAAAATTGAAATGCAACCTTAGCTCCAGAACAACAAACCTTAAAAAATACATATGCAAATTTTTATTTATTTAACAACTGAATAAAATTATTACCATTTTTTTGACTAGAGCACAGCACCCACTTGACTCTGAAAACACATAGAAAAAGGGAAGCAAGGGACTTGCCCAGTAAAGCCTCAATTCCATAAAATACATCGAAAACAGTTAAAATGTGTGCAAAGTAATTACTGCAGGAGGCAGTCGCTTAAGACACAGTATAGCTCCGACAATTATAAACTACAAAAAAAAATTACATATTAAAATATTCACTACCCAATTATACACTTGTGGAAACATCAATAAATTGGTGCTCATATATACTTGGGTGGCTAACAATGACAAACTTGACACATTAAAAATAGAGACACACGGTAATGCGACACCATAGTTAAGCAGTAACATTATCTTAGAGGGTGAGAGAAAGCAATATTTTAAAATAGCCTAGCCTATACTACACACCCAAGATACATCATCACTACGGCACACAACTATCATAAAACATATAAAACCCAGCTGCACAGTTAGCATTCTCCACGACTTACCATTTTACTGGCCTACCGCTGAGTATTTTGGTATACTGTGTCAGCTCAGTAACATAAACGGCGTTGTCCACTGCTGGACGAAGGTGAAAGGGGTAAAGCCATTGCAGCGCACATTACAGCGAAGTGTAGCAAACTTCGGACGGGCATAAAGTAGAGCCAAATTAGTCCTGGTCGAGCAACTACTTAAGTAAACTCTCCTGGCCAATCAAAAATTGCGATGTACGAAGGGGGAAGGGGAAAGCAAGGAGGGAGAATGGGGTGCAAAAGGGAAGGATTCCGAGCCAAGAAAAGAATACACCACCGTACAGCAGTAGATGGAAGTAAATCTATTAATGCAACAGAACTAGTATAGTAATCCTCCGCCATCCGAAACCTGTGCCCTGTGGCTCATATTCAATATGTTTGATACGAAAAAAGAGCAGCTCCATCTTCAATGTGGTCCCTGGAGACGGCAGGCAGACAAGAGTGCTAGTCTCTTCTCGGGCACATAAGAACAGCAACAAATAGATGCCAGGAGGATTGCTGTAGGTGTAACCAACAGAAGCCCAACCGCTTCAAACAGCAGACTGGTGCAGCTTCCAAATCATTGACTTCGACGTGGTAGGGTGAACTCGGTATGGCTCGCACGGAAGGCCGGAACAAACAGTATTAAATGATTAAAAAAAGGGAGAACAGCAACATAAATATCATACAAACAAGGGTAAAGTTACAAATGTTTGCTTACAAAATGTATACCAAATAACAGCTAAGCCACAGGTATATATACACTATAGACATTGATTGATAAATTATGCTGCATATAAGCCTTCAACTACGAGATACGAGCCTTGCGAAAAGAGCGATTTGAGCTGGACAAACCTAAACTAACACTATTTGGAACTAGATTTGAACAATAATTTTCAACAGTGTTGGTTATAACCCTCTTTCAGGAAATACAATGCCTTTAGTACACTGTAGCGCCAATTTGAGTTTACAGTATTCCAATTGGCTCGAATTTATGAAGTCAAGCCTTGTCTCAGGTATTAAATTTCATGTCATCGAAACATAAATTTGTATTCAATTATATAGATGATATCACTGTGTACAGTGATGAGTTGTAATCACATCTGTCCCATTTGCATAAGGTGTTCCTTAAGATGCAGGAAGTATGACTCACTGTCCATCCAGATAAGGTTACCTCGGGATCTGATAAGGTTAAATTTTAAGGTTACTTGCTCTGTGAAGGTCAATTACAGATAGACCCTGATCGTGTTAAACCCATTTTGAATTTCCCTCGTTAAAAATTCTGAATGGATTTAAACATTTTTAGATTTCTTGGGCTACAACTCACATTTTATTGAACACTTCTCAGATTTGGCAGAACCTTTAAATTTTTTGAAAAGAAAGTAGTAGAGTTCAAGTTTTGTCAGGAGCAGGAGACGCCTGTTTCTGTGTTAACCAGAAGTCGTAGCCTTACCGAGTCTGAACTCAAGTTGAGCATTCATGAAAATGAATCCTTGGGTAGCATTCACAGATTAAAGAAGTTAACATCCTACATTGAGCTGGAGGAGTGTGATTGTAAACAGATAACCAGGCGCTTTGTTGGATTCTGGACCACCCCCAACAGCTGGGTAAATTAGGTCTATGAGTTCTGCATTTGTCGCATTTCCGTTTTAAAGTACATCATGTTCGCGGTTCTGTGAACCAAGTGGCACATACCCTTTCTAGGTTGTATGATCCCATGGACTAGGAAGCGGGAAATGTTCTTGACACTGAGGTTTCTCTGAACCTTATACAGGACTTACCGCAATTTTTTGTTAAGTCGTGGCAGGTTCAGGCTAGTGACGACTTTTGCAACCAGGTTCAAGTGGATTTGAGTGGTGGAGAGGTGCTTCCATATGTAGAGGAAATATATATTTTGCACTTCACCAGTAAGAATGGAGGTGCGCGCAATATTGTAGTTCCGGGATTATTAACGCCTACAGTTCTTTCCTACTTTGATGATTCGGTGTGTTCTTTATTTGTTTAGTTCGCTTGTTATGGTTAGAAATAAGCCGATAACCAAGTAGGCAAAATATAGCTTTTATTGTATGGCACTGAATACGACAATAATTATTCTTCTGTCTGAAGGACGGTGTAAAGTTATTAAGCTCTACAGGCTGTAGCAGGGATGTTATAACACTCATCCATTACCCGAAGCTAATGACTTTGAATCACCACTTTTAATTACACTCTTGATCGTTTGGTTAGGCCCGCGCACGGTCGCTCGGAATTCTTGCATCATTAGACCATATCAAGTGTCTGATGGGCAATTTGGTGTCAGTAAGACATTTAATAAAATTGTGGTTCAACTCACTTGGCCTACATTTAAGAGCTATGTTTCTGATTTTGTGTGATCATGGGATATGTGTCAGAAATGCAAACAGGTGCGACACACCGACGTTCGGCATGTGGTAATGCAGATACCTCAGGCTCCCTAGAGTGTTGTAAACCTATACATTTTTTCGACCATTGGTAAGATTTAAAAAGGGCAACGTGTGTATTCTGATCTCATTGGACACTTTCACAAATGTTGTTATTCTTTTGTCACTTAGTAACATGAATATATATTCAATAGTTAAAGTGCTTAACAGCCTTTTTACGAAGTTTTTAGTAATCTAGTTGAAATTGTTGCTGATAATACTAAGTATCTCACTTCTAATATTTCCAACTTCTAATATTTTCGTTGGCCATTTTTACATTCCACCTCTAGTCCCTACTATCCGAAGGGAAACCAGGTAGGGGGGTTTAGCAAAAATGTTAAGGTTTTCCACAAGTTTTAAAATACTGACTGACAATGTCACAATGTGAAGCATTGCTAATAAAAACCACTTCCAGACAAGGATAGAGTAAAGAGAGGTTGAGAATTTAGGATGGTTCTACATTAGAAGATGATATCAACAGGAAATTTGGTAGCAAATAGCCACAGAGAGAGTGTTTTATCTAAGAAGGGTAAGTGAAGTGTTACAACAGATTGATCACAAAAGTTCAGGTGAGGTTTATCTTAAAACCAATTGAATTCGCAACTATCAACATGGGCGTCAAAATATGGGAAGTCAGAAGGACAAATTGTCCTTCATGGCCATATGTTTTACATTTAAACAATCGATTATCAGAAATATGGCCAATGAGTCTTCCATCTAAATTCGCAATCAAAAAGTCAGATACCTTATATAACAAAAATCAATTTGTGTTTGCCACAAGTACAGGGAATGCAAAAACACGATAACTATGGAATTAATTTTTATTTGCTAATGGCACATTCCCCACAACATTCAAAGAAGTATTATAAATAATGGCTTGAAAAGTACTGAATCTATAGAAGGAAAATCTATTCTTGAAAGTGCCTGGTGTTATCATGTGTACGGGAAGGGTAATTAGCCTTTCGATATGGCTAAGTAAAGCAAAAAAATCTTTGTAATTCTGCTGAGTGGAATATAACCATCCATGGACACTGGTCTCAATGATGTGTTTGAGATCAAAAAGTTCCAGCCTAGCACTATACAAAACCTCACTTGATCTTAATAGCACAGTGCTTAAATCCAACCTAAAACCTTGTGTCATAATTCTGTCCCACAATTCATCTGCTGTTTGGCTGACAACAGAATACAGGACATTTATATTAAATAACTTATGTGTGGCTAATTTTTAATCACTTTTGTAGTGTTTAGAATGTGGTCGTGCAAATCCTTAAATAAAATATTGCGATTAGCAACATGCATCGAAATTTTATCTTGCTTATCTTCAATGGAATTAAGCCATTTTTTTTCCCAATTTTGAAGGTCATCGCCATCAAATGTTTTAAAAACTGTTTTCAAAATGTTTCCACCAAAATCTAATATTCCTCATTTTAGGCGGGACTGAGTAAGAAGTGGAGTTAGAGTACTAACTTCTATTTTGAATACACTGAGGTATTGCAAAATTTTAATTCTGATTAAAAGCTGATGCTTTTATAGCCTTTAATACGATCGACCAGGCAAATTGGGATCAAGAACTACTGTCAGACTGAAGTTTCTGGTAGTCATTCAGAACAGTTTTGAACCTTAAGTCCAATTCAACACATGGGTGTTCAAATTTAAGGGCCCCACGCACTATCAATATTATTGTGAAATATGTTCGCCTACGCAATATTCAACTTGGCCAAACATCAGTCTCACAATACTAGCCGATTTAATCTCATGTTCACTTTTGCTCCAAATAACCATTGATCAAATTTGTAGCATCTAAATTACTTACTGCCGAACGATCTTAAGGACATGTTGGGTACCTTTAATAAGTTGTACTCTAAATTTAAAGAAAGAAATTTTACCTATGTGTCGTGGAAGGGCCAAAAGCCACGACACAGTCTAGTAGTCTGTTTCGAGAAGAAATTCAGAATGTTCACGATATTGCCTAAATTTATCAATAGCAAAAACTACAGCCAAACATACTAGTTCATAAATTGTAAAAGATTTCTTTTCTTGGGAAGTGAGAGTACGAGAAGCGAACGCAATTATCTAACGACAGCCATTAATCTCCTGATCCAGGACGGCTCCAATAGGTTGACTAGAAGCATCAGTCTGGAGGATAAACTCCTTACTATAATAATCTGGCATATGTATGACAGGAGGATGTATGGTGTAATTTTTAAGTGCGTCAAAGGCCTTTTGCTGCTCCTATACCATTAAAATTTGACAGATTTCTTTCTAAGTTTATTCAGTGGTGCTGCCTTTCCAGCTAAATTTAAAATAAATTTGTAAAACAATTGTATGATACCAATAAATCTTGCAATACCTTTTACATCACATGGTAGCAGAAAATCTCTAACATATTTAGTCCTATCAGAGTCAATACAGATTCAATAGCAAGAAATTCTATGTCCTAAAAATGAAATTTCATGAACTGCAAACCTAAACTTAGATGTGTTAACACTGAGACAAACAAGTAAGTACTTCCTTTAATTGATCTAAATGTTGTTCAGTACTGTCTGAGTAAATGACAAGATCATCCAGATAGTTATAAACCAATTTGAATGTAACAACGTGAAAAATCGAATCTAAAAGTCTGGTGAGTACTTGTTCTTGGGCATCCGTTGCCAATCCAAACGCCGCACGAATAAACTGATACAAGTTCCAGGGAACACAAAAACTGGAAATTGTTTCAGAGTAATTTGACAGGGGAATTTGGTGGTATGCCATGTTTAAGTCAATAGTGGTAAACATTTTTGCTTTTCCAAACCAACTGAAAGCCGAATGGATACCAGGAAGAGATACATATTCAATTTTAATATTCTTATTAAGTTAACAGTAGTCCACAACCATACGATGTTTCACATTGGGTTTTGGTACCAAAAATGCACGACTAAAATACTGTGAAGCAGAATTCTCGGTTACTCCTTTATCTAATTATTAATTTACTTATTTCTTTAATATTTGCATTTAAGGAAGTGCAACCCATATGGATGATACTTGGCATTTTCTTTGATGAGTAATTTGATTTGATATTTTAGTAATTCATTAAGGCCTAGCTCTGTCGTATGTAACTTGGGAAAATAGTTGCATAATTTCTCAATAGCAGCAAGCTGCTGTTAATTAAGATGCTCAAAATAATTTTGGACCTGCTTGGACTCTGCTTTATCAACAGAGAGAACTATTTGTTTTAGTTTGAGAGCCCACCAATGATATTTTTGTGTTGGGAGCAAACATAAAGAAATTATTTTCATATTGAATGTCAAGTATTAGGCCCGGAACAGCTATCAATTCTGTACATGAAATGAAATCGAAACCTAGTTGTTTGGAGACTAGACATGTTTGAAACCAAATAAATTTATAAAATTCCCACATTACAGTGGTGCAGCAAGAAATTGACAAAGCTCTAATTCAAGGATTGTATGTTTGCACCTCAGGAGGTTCAACAGTTTTAATAAACTTTAGTTCTTTTAATTTTCCAAAAAGTCTAACAGAAATAATTGCACATATAGATCCAGAGTCAACACGATCACTAACAGCAAATGACACTAATTTTACCTTAACATAGGCTGTCCTAACATTTACAATAACCAAAACATTAGGAAAATAAACATGGAATAAGTCAATTTTTTTCTTATAAACAGGTTATATGGAGCAAACAACAGTAGAAATGTATGACAAAATTTTACATGGTTAAACAGGAGAGCATTTAATTGGGAATTGGAAACCTTGCATGAATTTCAATGAAACTCGCTCACTTGTCCACGCATGATTTGTTTTTTAGTATACGACACTGGTGAATGTTGCAACCTAACCTCTAACAGTACTCACATGAAGGTCACTCACTTGTAATCGCATGATTCGTTTCTTAGTATACGACACTCGTGAATGTTGTAAACTAACCTCTAACCGTACCCACATGAAGGTCGCTTACTTGTCCTCGTGTGACATTTTTAAGTCTACGACACTGGTGAATGTTATATATATAACCTTTAACAGTACATACATAAAGGTCGCTCACTAGCCCTCGCATGACTTGATACTTAGTTTTCGACACAGGTGAATGTTGTAACCTAACCTCAAACAATACCTACATGAAGTTCGCTCACTTGTCCTAGCATGTCTTGTTTTTAGTATACGACCCAGGTGAATGTTGTAACCTAACCTTTAACAGTACCTACATGAAGGTCGCTCACTTGTCCTCACATGACTTGATTCTTAGAATTCGACAATGGTGAATGCTGTAAACTAACCTCTAAACAAAACCTTCATGAAAATCGCTCACATATTCTGGCATGACCTGTTTCTTAGTATACGAAACTGGTAAATGTTGTAACCTAACCTCTAACAGTACCCATATGAAGGTCCCACAATTATCATCACATTACTTGTTTCTTAGTATACAACACTGGTGTATGTTGTAACCTAACGTCTAACAGTAACCACATGAAGGGAGCTCACTTGTCACTGCATGAATTATTTTTAGTATACGACACTGGTGAATTTTGTAAACTATCCTGTAAAAGTACCTACTTGAAGGTCGATCACTTGTCCTCGTATGACTTGTATTTGGTATACGACACTGGTGAATGTTGTAACCTAACCTCTAACAGTACCCATATGAAGGTCGCACAATTATCATCTCATGACTTGTTTTTTAGTATTCTTCATTGGTAAATGTTGTAACTAATTCCATAAGAATACCTACATGACTGTAGCTCACTTGACCTCACATGACTTGTTTTTTAGTATAGGCGAAGGTGAATGTTGTTACCTAACATCAAACAGTACGTACATGAAGGTCTGTCACTTGTCTTCGCATGAAACGTTTATTATTATACGACAGTTGTGAATGTTGCAACTTTACCTCTAACAGTACCTACATGAAGGTCGCTCACTTGTCATAGCATTACTTTTTTTTTTAGTATACGACACTGATGGATGTTGTAACCTAAGCTCTATTGTCCTCGAATGTCTTGATTTTTTATATATGACACTGGTGAATATTGTAACCTTACCTGTAACAATAATTATGTAAATGTCGCTCTCTTGTTTCGCATTAATTGTTTCTTTGTATATGACACTGGTGAATGTTGTAACCTTACCTCTAACAAAACCTACATGAAGGTTACTCCTATGACCTCGCATGACTTGTTTTTTAGTATCTGAAACTGGGAATGTTGTATCTAGCCTTAAACAGTACTTTCGTGAAGGTTGCTGACTTGTCCTCGCATGACTTGTTTTTCAGTAAACGGCACTGGGGAATGTTGTAACCTTACCTCTAACAGTACCCACATGAATGTCGCTCACTTGTTCTCGCTAACTTGTATTTTAGTATGCGACTGTGGTGAATGTTGTAACCTTACATTTAACAGTACCCACATGAAGGTCGCTCTCTTGTTCTCACATGACTTGTTTCTAAGTATACGACACTCAAGTGCGTT
Source organism: Dryococelus australis (assembly GCA_029891345.1). Classification (NCBI taxonomy): domain Eukaryota; kingdom Metazoa; phylum Arthropoda; class Insecta; order Phasmatodea; family Phasmatidae; genus Dryococelus; species Dryococelus australis. The sequence goes on along the minus strand of CM057005.1, from coordinate 3,469,026 downwards.
GTAACCTAACCTCTATGAGTATATTCATGAATTTCGCCCACTTGTCCTCGTAAGATTGATTTTCTAGAATACGAAATTGGTGAATGTTGTAACATAACCCATAATTGTACCTACATTAAGGTAGCTCACTTGTCCTCGCATTAGTTGTTTTTTCAGTATACAACACTGGTGAATGTTGTTACCTTACCTTTAACAGTACCTACTCGAAGGTTGCTCACTTGTCTTCGAATGACATGTTTTTAATTTACTACACTGGTGAATGTTGTAACATAACCTCTAACAGTACCCACATGAAGGTCGTTCACTTGTTCTCGCCTAACTTGTATTTTAGTATGCGACACTGGTGAATGTTGTAACCTTACATCTAACAGTACTTACACGAAGATCGGTTGCTTGTCCTCGCATGTAAAGTCTATTTTAGTATAAGACACAGGTGAATGTTGTTACCTTACCTCTACCACTAGCTACATGCAGGTAGCTCACTTGTCCTAGCAAATCTTGGTTTTTACGTTACGAAACTGGTAAATGTTGTAACCTAACCTCTAACAGTACCTACATAAAGGTTGCTCACTTGTCTTGGAATGACTTGGTTTTAGTGTACGACACTGGTGCATGTTGTAACCTAATATCTAACAGTACCAATATGAAGGTCATTCACTTGTCTCCAAATGATGTGTTATTTAATATATGACACTGGTGAATGTTGTAACCTTACCTCTAACAGAAATTATATAAATGTCGCTCTCTTCTCTTCGCTTGACTTGTTTACTAGTATACGACACTTAGGAATGTGGTAACCAAACGTCTAACATTACCCATAAGCAGGTTGTTCACTTATCCTCGCATGACTTGTTTTTTCTATAGGACACTGGTGAATATTGTAACCTAACCTCTACCACTAGTTACATGAAGTTCGCTCAATTGTCCAAGAATGACTTGTTTCTTAGTATACGACAATGATCAATGTAGTAACCTAACCTATAACAGTACACACATGAAGATCGTTTACTAGTCCTCGCATTATTGGTTTTTTTGGTATATGACACTTGTGAATTGTTGTCTAACACGACTCCGTCGCGGCTCTTGTTATAGCAAGGAAGATCTACATCAACGATTAGTAATCATTGTTGACCGACACGACACTGCTTCGGTCCTTGATATAGCAAACGAGGTCTACTTCCACGACTATGAAACATTGTAGACTGACACTACACCACCTTGATATTGTAAGCGAGGTCTACATCTACGACGAGGGAACATTGTAGACTGACACTACACCACCTTGATATTGCAAGCGAGGTCTACATATACGAGTAGGGAACATTGTAGACTGACACTACACCACCTTGATATTGTAAGCGAGGTCTACATCTACGACTAGGGAACATTGTAGACTGACACTACACCAACTTGATATTGTAAGCAATGTCTACATCTACGACTAGGGAACATTGTAGACCGACACGACACCACCGCGGCCCTTTATATAGCAAACGAGGTCTACTTCCACGACTATGAAACATTGTAGACTGACACTACACCACCTTGATATTGCAAGCGAGGTCTACATCTACGACTAGTTAACATTGTAGACCGACACGACACCACCGTGGCCCTTGATATAGCAAACGAGGTCTACTTCCACGACTATGAAACATTGTAGACTGACACTACACCACCATGATATTGCAAGCGAGGTCTACATCTACGACTAGGGAACATTGTAGAACGACACGACCCCACCGCGGCCTTTTATATAGCAAACGAGGTCTACTTTCACGACTATGAAACATTGTAGACTGACACTACACCACCTTGATATTGCAAGCGAGGTCTACATCTACGACTAGGGAAATTGTAGACCGACACGACACCCCCGCGGCCCTTTATATATCAAACGAAGTGTACTTCCACGACTATGAAACATTGTAGACTGTCACTACACCTCCTTAATATTGCAAGCGAGTTCTACATCTACCACTAGGGAACATTGTAGACCTACACGACACCACCGCGGCCCTTTATATAGCAAACGAGGTCTACTTCCACGACTATGAAACATTGTAGACTGACACTACACCACCTTGATATTGTAAGCGAGGTCTACATCTACGACTAGGGAACATTGTAGACTGACACTACACCACCTTGATATTGCAAGCGAGGTCTACATCTACGACTAGGGAACATTGTAGACCGACACGACACCACCGCGGCCCTTTATATAGCAAACGAGGTCTACATCCACGACTATGAAACATTGTAGAATGACACTACACCACCTTGATATTGTAAGCGAGGTCTACATCTACGACTAGGGAACATTGTAGACTGACACTACACCACCTTGATATTGCAAGCGAGGTATACATCTACGACTAGGGAACATTGTAGAAGGACACGACACCACCGCGGCCCTTGATATAGCAAACGAGGTCTACTTCCACGACTATGAAACATTGTAGACTGACACTACACCACCTTGATATTGCAAGCGAGGTCTACATCTACGACTAGGGAACATTGTAGACCGACACGACACCACCGCGGCCCTTTATATAGCAAACGAGGTCTACATCCACGACTATGAAAAATTGTAGAATGACACTACACCACCTTGATATTGTAAGCGAGGTCTACATCTACGACTAGGGAACATTGTAGACTGACACTACACCACCTTGATATTGCAAGCGAGGTATACATCTACGACTAGGGAACATTGTAGACCGACACGACACCACCGCGGCCCTTGATATAGCAAACGAGGTCTACTTCCACGACTATGAAACATTGTAGACTGACACTACACCACCTTGATAATGAAAGTGAGGTCAACATCTACGACTAGGGAACATTGTAGACCGACACGACACCACCGCTGCCCTTGATATAGCAAACGAGGTCTACTTCAACGACTATGAAACATTGTAGACTGACACTACACCACCTTGATATTGCAAGCGAGGTCTACATCTACGACTAGGGAACATTGTAGACCGACACGACACCACCGCGGCCCTTTATATAGCAAACGAGGTCTACTTTCACGACTATGAAACATTGTAGACTGACACTACACCACCTTGATATTGTAAGCGAGGTCTACATCTACGACTAGGGAACATTGTAGACCGACACGACAGGACCCCGGCCCTTTATATAACAAACGAGGTCTACTTTCACGACTATGAAACATTGTAGACTGACACTACACCACCTTGATATTGTAAGCGAGGTCTACATCTACGACGAGGGAACATTGTAGACTGACACTACACCACCTTGATATTGCAAGCGAGGTCTACATCTACGACTAGGGAACATTGTAGACCGACACGACACCACCGCGGCCCTTGATATAGCAAACGAGGTCTACTTCAACGACTATGAAACATTGTAGACTGACACTACACCACCTTGATATTGCAAACGAGGTCTACATCTACGACTAGGGAACATTGTAGACCGACACGACACCACCGCGGCCCTTGATATAGCAAACGAGGGCTACTTCCACGACTATGAAACATTGTAGACTGACACTACACCAACTTGATATTGCAAGGGAGATCTACATCTACAAGTAGGGAACATTGTAGACTGACACTACACCACCTTGATATTGTAAGCGAGGTCTACATCTACGACTAGGGAACATTGTAGACTGACACTACACCACCTTGATATTGCAAGCGAGGTCTACATCTACGACTAGGGAACATTGTAGACCGACACGACACCACCGCGGCCCTTGATATAGCAAACGAGGTCTACTTCAACGACTATGAATCATTGTAGACTGACAATACACCACCTTGATATTGCAAGCGAGGTCTACATCTACGACTAGGGAACATTGTAGAACGACACGACCCCACCGCGGCCCTTTATATATCAAACGAAGTGTACTTCCACGACTATGAAACATTGTAGACTGTCACTACACCTCCTTGAATTTGCAAGCGAAGTCTACATCTACGACTAGGGAACATTGTAGACTGACACTACACCACCTTGATATTGTATGCGAGGTCTATATCTACGACTAGGGAACATTGTAGACTGACACTACACCACCTTGATATTGCAAGCGAGGTCTACATCTACGACTAGGGAACATTGTAGACCGACACGACACCACCGCGGCCCTTTATATAGCAAACGAGGTCTACTTCCACGACTATGAAACATTGTAGACTGACACTACACCACCTTGATATTGTAAGCGAGGTCTACATCTACGACTAGGGAACATTGTAGACTGACACTACACCACCTTTATATTGTAAGCGAGGACATACATCTACGACTAGGGAACATTGTAGACTGACACTACACCACCTTGATATTGCAAGCGAGGTCTACATATACGACTAGGGAACATTGTAGACCGACACGACACCACCGCGGCCCTTTATATAGCAAACGAGGTCTACATCCACGACTATGAAACATTGTAGAATGACACTACACCACCTTGATATTGTAAGCGAGGTCTACATCTACGACTAGGGAACATTGTAGACTGACACTACACCACCTTGATATTGCAAGCGAGGTATACATCTACGACTAGGGATCATTGTAGACCGACACGACACCACCGCGGCCCTTGATATAGCAAACGAGGTCTACTTCCACGACTATGAAACATTGTAGACTGACACTACACCACCTTGATATTGCAAGCAAGGTCTACATCTACGACTAGGGAACATTGTAGACAGACACGACACCACCACGGCCCTTTATATAGCAAACGAGGTCTACTTCCACGACTATGAAACATTGTAGACTGACACTACACCACCTTGATATTGCAAGCGAGGTCTACATCTACGACTAGGGAACATTGTAGACCGACACGACACCACCGCGTCCCTTGATATAGCAAACGATCTCTACTTCCACGACTATGAAACATTGTAGACTGACACTACACCACCTTGATATTGCAAGCGAGGTCTACATCTACGACTAGGGAACATTGTAGACAGACACGACACCATGGCGGCCCTTGATATAGAAAACGAGGTCTACTTCCACGACTATGAAACATTGTAGACTGACACTAAAACCACCTTGATATTGCAAGCGAGGTCTATATCTACAACTAGGGAACATTGTAGACCGACACGACACCACCGCGGCCCTTGATATAGCAAACGAGGTATACTTCCACGACTATGAAACATTGTAGACTGACACTACACCACCTTGAAATTGCAAGCGAGGTCTACATCTACGACTAGGGAACATTGTAGACCGACACGTCACTTCCGCTTCCCTTTATATAGCAAATGAGGTCTACTTCCACGACTATGAAACATTGTAGACTGACACTACACCACCTTGATATTGCAAGCGAGGTCTACTTCCACGAATATGAAACATTGTAGACTGACACTACACCACCTTGATATTGCAAGCGAGGTCTACAACTACGACTAGGGAACATTGTAGACCGACACGACACCCCCGCGGCCCTTTATATATATATCGAGGTGTACTTCCACGACTATGAAACATTGTAGAATGACACTACACCTCCTAAATATTGCAAGCGAGGTCTACATCTACGAGTAGGGAACATTGTAGACCGACACGGCACCATCGCGGCCCTTGATATAGCAAACGAGGTCTACTCCACGACTATGAAACATTGTAGACTTACACTACACCACCTTGATATTGCAAGCGAGATCTACATCTACGACTAGGGAACATTGTAGACCGACACGACACCCCCGCGGCCCTTTATATATCAAACATTTTGTACTTCCACGACTATGAAACAATGTAGACTGTCACTACACCTCCTTAATATTGCAAGCGAGTTCTACATCTACGACTAGGGAACATTGTAGACCGACACGACACCATCGCGGCCCTTGATTTAAGCAAACGAGGTCTACTTCCACGACTATGAAACATTGAAGACTGACACTACACCACCTTTATTTTGTAAGCGAGGTCTACATCTACGACTAGGGAACATTGTAGACTGACACTACACCACCTTGATATTGCAAGCGAGGTCTACATCTACGACTAGGGAACATTGTAGACCGACACGACATCACCGCGGCCCTTTATATAGCAAACGAGGTCTACTTCCACGACTATGAAACATTGTAGACTGACACTACACCACCTTGATATTGCAAGCGATGTCTACATCTACGACTAGTTAACATTGTAGACCGACACGACACCACAGTGGACCTTGATATAGCAACGAGGTTACTTCACGACTATGGAACATTGTAGACTGACACTACACCACCTTGATAATGCAAGTGAGGTCAACATCTACGACTAGGGAACATTGTAGACCGACACGACACCACCGCGGCCCTTGATATAACAAACGAGGTCTACTTCAACGACTATGAAACATTGTAGACTGACACTACACACTGATATTGCACGAGGTCTACTCTACGACTGGAACATTGTAGACGACCGACACCCGGGCCCTTTATAAGCAACGAGTCTACTTTCACGACTATGAAACATTGTAGACTGACACTACACCACCTTGATATTGTAAGCGAGGTCTACATCTACGACTAGGGAACATTGTAGACCGACACGACACCACCCTGGCCCTTTATATAACAAACGAGGTCTACTTCACGACTATGAAACATTGTAGACTGACACTACACACCTGATATGAAGCGAGGTCACATCTACGACGGGAACATTGAGACTGACACTACACACCTTGATATTGCATTCGAGGTCTACATCTACGACTAGGGAACATTGTAGACCGACACGACACCACCGCGGCCCTTGATATAGCAAACGAGGTCTACTTCCACGACTATGAAACATTGTAGACTGACACTACACCACCTTGATATTGCAAGCGAGGTCTACATCTACGACTAGGGAACATTGTAGACCGACACGACACCACCGCGGCCCTTGATATAGCAAACGAGGTCTACTTCACGACTATGAAACATTGTAGACTGACACTACACCACCTTGATATTGCAAGCGAGGTCTACATCTACGACTAGGGAACATTGTAGACCGACACGACACCCCGCGTCCCTTTATATATCTAACGAGGTCTACTTCCACGACTATGAAACATTGTAGACTGTTACTACACCTCCTTAATATTGCAAGCGAGTTCTACATCAACGACTAGGGAACATTGTAGACCGACACGACACCATCGCTTCCCTTGATATAGCAAACGAGGTCTACTTCCACGACTATGAAATCATTGTAGACTGACACTACACCACCTTGATATTGCAAGTGAGGTCAACATCTACGAATAGGGAACATTGTAGAACGACACGACCCACGCGGCCTTATAATCAAACGAGTGTACTTCACGACTATGAAACATTGTAGACTGTCCTACACCTCCTTATATTGCAAGCGAGTTCTACATCTACGACTAGACATTAGAACGACACGACACCATAGCGATCTTGTATGAAAGCGAGGTCTACTTCCACGATATGAAACATTGTAGACTGACACTACACCACCTTGATATTGCAAGCGAAGTCTACATCTACGACTAGGGAACATTGTAGACTGACACACACCACCCTTGATATTGTATGCGAGGTCTATATCTACGACTAGGGAACATTGTAGACTGACACTACACCACCTTGATATTGCAAGCGAGGTCTACATCTACGACTAGGGAACATTGTAGACCGACAAGACACCACCGCGGCCCTTTATATAGCAAACGAGGTCTACTTCCACGACTATGAAACATTGTAGACTGACACTACACCACCTTGATATTGCAAACGAGGTCTACATCCACGACTATGAAACATTGTAGAATGACACTACACCACCTTGATATTGTAAGCGAGGTCTACATCTACGACTAGGGAACATTGTAGACTGACACTACACCACCTTGATATTGCAAGCGAGGTATACATCTACGACTAGGGAACATTGTAGACCGACACGACACCACCGCGGCCCTTGATATAGCAAACGAGGTCTACTTCCACGACTATGAAACATTGTAGACTGACACTACACCACCTTGATATTGCAAGCAAGGTCTACAACTACGACTAGGGAACATTGTAGACCGACACGACCCACCGCGGCCCTTTATATATCAAACGAAGTGTACTTCCACGACTATGAAACATTGTAGACTGTCACTACACCTCCTTAATATGCAAGCGAGTTCTACATCTACGACTAGGGAACATTGTAGAACGACACGACACCATAGCGGATCTTGATATAGCAAACGAGGTCTACTTCCACGACTATGAAACATTGTAGACTGACACTACACCACCTTGAATTTGCAAGCGAAGTCTACATCTACGACTAGGGAACATTGTAGACTGACACTACACCACCCTTGATATTGTATGCGAGGTCTATATCTACGACTAGGGAACATTGTAGACTGACACTACACACCTTGATATTGCAAGCGAGGTCTACATCTACGACTAGGGAACATTGTAGACCGACAAGACACCACCGCGGCCCTTTATATAGCAAACGAGGTCTACTTCCACGACTATGAAACATTGTAGACTGACACTACACCACCTTGATATTGCAAACGAGGTCTACATCCACGACTATGAAACATTGTAGAATGACACTACACCACCTTGATATTGTAAGCGAGGTCTACATCTACGACTAGGGAACATTGTAGACTGACACTACACCACCTTGATATTGCAAGCGAGGTATACATCTACGACTAGGGAACATTGTAGACCGACACGACACCAACCGCGGCCCTTGATATAGCAAACGAGGTCTACTTCCACGACTATGAAACATTGTAGACTGACACTACACCACCTTGATATTGCAAGCAAGGTCTACAACTACGACTAGGGAACATTGTAGACCGACCCTACACCACCTTTATATTGTAAGCGAGGTCTACATCTACGACTAGGGAACATTGTAGACTGACACTACACCACCTTGATATTGCAAGCGAGGTATACATCACGACTAGGGAACATTGTAGACCGACACGACACCACCGCGGCCGTTTATATAGCAAACGAGGTCTACTTACACGACTATGAAACATTGTAGACTGACCACTTCACCACCTTGAATTGTAAGCGAGGTCTACATCTACGACGAGGAACATTGTAGACTGACACTACACCACCTTGATATTGCAAGCGAGGTCTACATCTACGACTAGGGAACATTGTAGACCGACACGTCACTACCGCGGCCCTTTATATAGCAAACAAGGTTTACTTTCACGACTATGAAACATTGTAGACTGACACTACACCACCTTGATATTGCAAGCGAGGTCTACATTACGACTAGGGAACATTGTAGACCGACACGACACCACCGTGCCCTTGATATAGCAAACGAGGTCTACTTCCACGACTATGAAACATTGTAGACTGACACACTACACCAACCTTGATATTGAAGCGAGTCTACATCTACGACTAGGAACATTGTAGACTGACACTACACCACCTTGATATTGAAGCGAGGTCTACATCTACGACGACTAGGAACATTGTAGCACTGATGACTTACACCACTTGATATTGAAGCAGTCTACATCTACGACTAGGGAACATTGTAGACCGACACGACACCACCGCGGCCCTTATATAGCAAACGAGGTCTACTTCACGACTATGAAACATTGTAGACTGACACTACACCACCTTGATATTGAAGCGAGGTCTACATCTACGACTAGGAACATTGTAGACGACACGACCCCACACGGCCTTTATATAGCAACAGGCTACTTCACGACTATGAGAACATTGTAGACTGACACTACACCACCTTGATATTGTAAGCGAGGTCTACATCTACGACTAGGGAACATTGTAGACTGACACTACACCACCTTGATATTGCAAGCGAGGTCTACATCTACGACTAGGGAACATTGTAACGACACGACACCACGCGGCCCTTGATATAGCAAACGAGGTCTACTTCCACGACTATGAAACATTGTAGACTGACACTACACCACCTTGATATTGAAGCGAGGTCTACATCTACGACTAGGAACATTGTAGACTGACACTACACCCCTTGATATTGCAAGCGAGGTCTACATCACGACTAGGAACATTGTAGACTGACACTACACCCCCTGATATGAACGAGGTCTACATCTACGACTAGAAACATTGTAGACTGACACTACACCACCTTGATATTGCAAGCGAGGTCTACATCTACGACTAGGGAACATTGTAGACCGACACGACACCACCGCGGCCCTTTATATAGCAAACGAGGTCTACTTCCACGACTATGAAACATTGTAGACTGACACTACACCACCTTGATATTGAAGCGAGGTCTACATCTACGACTAGGGAACATTGTAGACCGACACGACACCACCGGCCTTATATAGCAAACGAGGTCTACTTTCACGACTATGAAACATTGTAGACTGACACTACACCACCTTGATATTGTAAGCGAGGTCTACATCTACGACTAGGGAACATTGTAGACTGACATTACACCACCTTGATATGTAAGCGAGGTCTACATCTACGACTAGGGAACATTGTAGACTGACACTACTCACCTTGATATAGCAAACGAGGTCTACTTCCACGAATATGAAAAATTGTAGACTGACACTACACCACCTTGATATTGCAAGCGAGGTCTACAACTACGACTAGGGAACATTGTAGACCGACACGACACCCCGGTCCCTTTATATATATATCGAGGTGTACTTCCACGACTATGAAACATTGTAGAATGACACTACAACCCTTAATATTGCAAGCGAGGTCTACATCTACGACTAGGGAACATTGTAGACCGACACGACACCATCGCGGCCCTTGATATAGCAAACGAGGTCTACTTCCACGACTATGAAACATTGTAGACTGACACTACACCACCTTGATATTGCAAGCGAGGTCTATATCTACAACTAGGGAACATTGTAGACAGACACGACACCACCGCGGCCCTTGATATAGCAAACGAGGTCTACTTCCACGACTATAAACATTGTAGACTGACACTACACCACCTTGAAATTGCAAGCGAGGTCTACATCTACGACTAGGGAACATTGTAGACCGACACGACACCCCCGCGGCCCTTTATAAATAAAACGAGGTCTACTTCCACGACTATGAAACATTGTAGACTGACACTACACCACTTTGATATTGCAAGCGAGTTCTACATCTACGACTAGGGAACATTGTAGACCGACACGACACCCCGCGGCCCCTTATATATCAAACATTTGTACTTCCACGACTATGAAACAATGTAGACTGTCACTACACCTCCTTAATATTGCAAGCGAGTTCTACATCTACGACTAGGGAACATTGTAGACTGACACTACCACCACCTTGATATTGCAAGCGAGGTCTACATCTACGACTAAAAAAAAAAAAAAAAAAAAAAAAAAAAAAAAAAAAAAAAAAAAAAAAAAAAAAAAAAAAAAAAAAAAAAAAAAAAAAAAAAAAAAAAAAAAAAAAAAAAAAAAAAAAAAAAAAAAAAAAAAAAAAAAAAAAAAAAAAAAAAAAAAAAAAAAAAAAAAAAAAAAAAAAAAAAAAAAAAAAAAAAAAAAAAAAAAAAAAAAAAAAAAAAAAAAAAAAAAAAAAAAAAAAAAAAAAAAAAAAAAAAAAAAAATTTTTTTTTTTTTTTTTTTTTTTTTTTTTTTTTTTTTTTTTTTTTTTTTTTTTTTTTTTTTTTTTTTTTTTTTTTTTTTTTTTTTTTTTTTTTTTTTTTTTTTTTTTTTTTTTTTTTTTTTTTTTTTTTTTTTTTTTTTTTTTTTTTTTTTTTTTTTTTTTTTTTTTTTTTTTTTTTTTTTTCATCTACGACTAGGGAACATTGTAGACCGACACGTCACTACCGCGGCCCTTTATATAGCAAACAAGGTTTACTTTCACGACTATGAAACATTGTAGACTGACACTACACCACCTTGATATGCAAGCGAGGTCTACATCTACGACTAGGGAACATTGTAGACGACACGACACCACGCGGCCCTTGATATAGCAAACGAGGTCTACTTCACGACTAGAAACATTGTAGACTGACACTACACCACCTTGATATTGCAAGCGAGGTCTACATCTACGACTAGGGAACATTGTAGACGACACACTACACCCCTTTATATGCAACGAGGTCTACTTCACGACTATGGAACATTGTAGACTGACACTACACCACCTTGATATTGCAAGCGAGTCTACATCTACGACTAGGGAAATTGTAGACCGACACGACACCCGCGCCCTTTATATAGCAAACGGGTCTACTTCCACGACTATGAAACATTGTAGACTGACACTACACCCTTATATTAAGCGAGGTTACATCACGACTAGGGAAATTGTAGACGACACGACACCACCGGCCTTTATAAACGAGGTTACTTACGACTAGAACATTGTAGATGACACTACACCACCTTGATATTGCAAGCGAGTCTACATCTACGACTAGGGAACATTGTAGACGACACACACCCTTGATATTGCATCGAGGTCTACTCTACGACTAGGAACATTGTAGACGACACTACACCACCTTGATATTGCAAGCGAGGTCTACATCTACGACTAGGAAATTGTAGACGACACGACACCACCCCTTTATATAGCAAACGAGTCTACTTCACGACTAGAACATTGTAGACTGACACTACACCACCTTGATATTGTAAGCGAGGTCTACATCTACGACTAGGGAACATTGTAGACTGACACTACACCACGGCCCTTTGATATAGCAAAACGAGGTCTACTTCCACGACTATGAAACATTGTAGACTGACACTATACACCCACTCTTGATATTGCAAGCGAGGTCTACATCTACGACTAGGGAACATTGTAGACCGACACGACACCACCCGGCCCTTTATATGCAAACGAGGTCTACTTCCCCACGACTATGAAAACATTTGTGACTGACACTACACCACCTTTGATATTGGCAAGCGAGGTCTACATCTACGACTAGGGAAACATTGTAGACTGACACTACCCCACCCCTTTTGATATGTAAGCGAGGTCTACATCTACACTAGGGAACATTGGGAGACCTGACACTACCACCACCTTGATATTGCAAGCGAGGTCTACATCTACACTAGGGGAAAAATTGTAGGGCGGACACTACAACCACCTTTATATTGTAAGCGAGGTCACATCTACGACTAAAGGGGAAAATTTAAGAACTAAACTTTTAAAAATTTTTAAAAAAAGGAAAATGAGTGACCTCCCATTGATATTGAAAAAGAGGGTTTCTAACGTTGGAACATTTGACCAAAACCCCCCCCTTTATATT